>JANZXU010011442.1:0-15202 GCA_027576215.1 Amissidens hainesi | reverse complement strand
ACATTAGTGTAAGTACATTCTTCTATTATTGCTTTTAGAAATTCTGAATCATATTGTTTTGCTATTTCTTCAAATTTCTTAAAAGTAGTTGCTCTTAATTCACATATGTTTTCTTCAAAAATTTTAAATACTCCTTGTTTAGCCTTACTACTACTACTAGTAGAAATCTCTGTAGAAGTCTTTGTAGTAATCTCTGGTATAGGTGAGCTCATTTTGGGCTGTTCCATTAGCCCATTTTGAGCTATTGCATTAGCCCATTTTGAGCTATTGTCTATTTTCAATGCTTTAGAGGATTTTTCCCCTTGTAAATGGCTTGTTTCCTCATTAGCCCATTTTGAGCTATTGCTATTAATATTATTTGCTAAATTATCTAATGCAGAATAATTTATTCTATACCATTTAGTTCTGTCATATCCTTTATTGTTTAATGCTGCTGTAATTAATATACCTTTATCTTCTAATTTTGCTAGTGTTCTTTTAACTGTGTTATAGCTCCAAAATGGAAATTCTTCTTGCCATTGGGCTATAGTATTATAAGTCCAATAATAGCCTTCTTTAAAATTATTTTCTTTTTTAGCTTTTTCATTTATGTTTATCCAATACTCTACTTGTTGTAAAACTATAGCCTCATTTAAACCTATAACTTTTGCTAATTCTTTATTTATAACTATTGGTTGCTCTGTCATTAATAATCTACTTTTGTTCATAAAAAATACTCCCTTTCTGTTAGAACAACAAAAGTTAGGAGTTAACAATTAAAAAATGTTGACTAAATTTCTTAGTAACTATATAATTATATATAAATTAAGAAGACATTTAATGACAACTTCTTAGTTGTTAATTCATACGAACTCTTTGTTGATTTTGTCGGTCAAAACATTCGTCAACAAAGAGTTTTTTCGTTGTTCAATTTTTTATTTATATCAATCTATTAATTTCGATATTGTTCTTGAAATTATTATAAATCTTTTAACAGATTTATACAAGATATTTATTTGGTGGCTATCTACTCAAATGTAGGTAGCTTTTTTGTTATGTAAAATTTTTTATATTTATATTATAATAAATAGTATATACTTTGTATATATCAAATTTAAATAAATATTAAAAAGTATATACTAAGTATCTATGATTATATAGATATAAGGCAAAAAGTATATATTAAGTATATAATTTATATGCAACTAATTATATAGAATTAATTATAATATATATTAAGTATATACAAAGTATAAAAAATAATAAAATTATCATTACAAAGTATTTACAAAGTATATATTAAGTATTAAAATAGTATTTGTAAGGAAAAATAAATATATACTTTGTATATATTAAATGTATTGGAGGACTTTTGATATGAAATTTGGTATTGATATTGGAAATGGATACACCAAGTTTAAAGGTGGTAAATTTGCAAGTAGAGTAAAGATTGGTGAGAAAGTTAGCTTTGGTAAAGCTAAGAAAGAAGTACACTATATAAATTATGAAGGTATGAATTATATAGTAGGTGAAGGTGCTATATTTACTGGGGATGAAAGATATTTCAGTAAAGAATATGAAATATGTTTATTAACTTCAATAGCATTAAGTGCTAAAGGTGAAGATTTTATAAATGCTAATGTAGTTATAGGTCTTCCAGAAAAGAAACATAAATTAATAGCGCAAAAATTAAAGAATCACATTAAAAAATTAGGTCAAAAACAAATAAGAGTTGATGAAGTTGAGTACACTATAAAAATAGAGGATATTTTAATATTTATTGAAGGTGCTTATCCAATATTAAAAGATATAGAAGATAATGTAATAGTTATAGATAATGGAGCAGGAACAATAAACGTAACTCATTGGGAAGATTTAAGCATAGTTAATAGTGCTACTTATACTGAAAGTATGTACAAGATGTATGCAGAAATAGCAAGTTATTTAAATCTTAATAAAGGTACTGATTTTAAACCAACAGATATAGAAAAGATATTTAATAAAAAAACTATTATAGTAAACCAAGAAGAAGTAGATATTTCAGATATAAGAAAGATAATATCAAGCCATATTAAAGAAATAGCATCTTATATTAAAAATGATTTTAAAGTTAAAGAAGTAGCTAAAATTTACTTAGTTGGTGGTGGAGCATATGACACAATAAACTACTGGCAAAAAGAATTTAAAATTACTCAAATCAAAGAAGATGCTCAATTTATTAATCAAAAAATCTATGAAATGATTGCTAAAGAGGAGTTTGATGATTAATGGCTAAATTCAAAAGTAAGCCTGTGCCATTTACTGATAATGAAGTTAAATTATTAGAATGGGCAGAAGAACAAGATAAACCATTTGCAACTTATGTAAAAGACTTAATAAGAGCCGATATGAAAAAGCATCAACAATATAATAAAGAAGAAATAAAAGATATTATAAAAGAAGTTTTACAAGAGTTGGGAAATGATGTTACGGTAACTAAAGTTGAAGAAGAAACAAGTAATAAAGTTTCTGAAAAAAGTAAAAGAGCTTATAGAACTAATTTAGTTTAAATAAAAAAGGTTACTCAAAAGTAACCTTTTTTTATTTAAACTATACTATAGTATATGTAACTATACTATAGTATATGTAAGTATACTATATGTAAATTATAAATATAAATAAAAACAAGTAATCATAAAGTATTAAATTTAAGATTACTTGTTTTAGCATTAAGTTTCCTTAAATTAATTTTGTGGGTAAACTTTTCCAAATATTAGTTTACTTAAAATGTATCGAAAAACTATTAGGTAAACTTGATACATTTTAAAACTAAGTTTCCTTAGAGAATTTAGCTTTTAGCATTATTAAAAAAAGTGTACCAAAAAACTAAAATTAGTAAACACACGTTATTATATTAATACATATAATATATAAATTATTTATTATCTAAAGGTGTTTAAAATGGGTTTAATGAAAAAGTTACTTAAAACTACAGGTGCAATAGCTGGAGGAGTAATAAAATATGGAGTAAAAGCAACTGGTCATACCATAGGGTTTATAGCTGATCGTACAAATAAACCTAATTTAGCTAAACATTCTCGTGACATTTCAGATGGAGTTGGTGATGCTATTCAAAAAACTACAAAATTTACAGGTGAAATTTTAGGTGCAACTATTGATAAAGCTGTTGAAACTGGTGGAAATGTTGGAGGAACTATAGGTGGTTTTATTGCTAAACAAGGAGGGGCAGACGAAGAGAAAATTAGAACATCAAAAATTATAGGAAGTGCTCTTGGTGGCGGTGCTGTTGGTTTGATTACTGGCGAATTAATAGGTAGTGCTATAACTGGTCTTACTGTAGCTAATGGTGTTGCAAGTACAGGTACAGCAATATCAAGTTTAAATGGTGCAGCTCAAACTACTGCAACAATGGCTGCTATTGGTGGTGGAGCAATTTCTGCAGGAGGTGGTGGAATAGCAGCTGGGCAAGCAATTTTAACAGGAATAACAACGGCTACTACAACAGCTACTGCAATTTCTGCTGGCAAAAATGAATTCGATAAAACTATATCATCCTCACAAAATTTAATAGAGGACACGGAAAATGTTATTTATACAGAATATAATATTAAATCTGATTAATTTTGAGCTATAGCTTTTTTAGTTTTAAAATTACTTTAACTTAATGGATAAGTTTTAAGAGTAATATGGTCTAGATTGTTAAAAAAAACATATAATATATATGATTGTATAAAATTTAGGAGGATATTATGTCATTTTTTGATAATATTAAGTTAATAAAAGATTCATTATCAAAAACAGCAAATGATATAGCTAATAATATATCTACAACATCTATGGAGCAAGATAAAATAAATAAAATAAACAAAGAGATAAATTCATTAAATAGTGAAATAGATGCAGCTCATACTCAAGTTGGTAGAAGGTTTGTTGATTATGTGATAGAAACTAAAGAAATGCCAGGAATAGATGTTAGTGATATATTAACAGCTTTAGACCCTAAATTATCAAGAAAAAAGGAATTAGAGAATGAATTAATTCAAATTCAAAAAAGACTAAAAGACCAAATGATAATACAAGAAAAAGCAAAAGTTGAACAAGAATATATTAGAGAAAAAGAAAAACTAGATAAAGCATTGGTTATGGATGTTATATCTCAAGAAGAGTATAATAATAAATTAAGCATTTATAGAAAAAAATTAGATAATTTTGAGCAAATTAAGAAAATAGATCAACAATTTAATTTAGGAATAATTTCTAGAGAAGAAAGAGATTATAAAATAAATAATCTATTAAAATAATATTAAATTTAAAATACGCCTAATAAACAATAAAAAAGCCTTCATAAATACATATATTATAATTTATGGAGGTTAAATTTTTTAGGCGTTTTTGTATAAATTACGTTCAAGATCAATTTGGTATTTTCAGAGGAGAATTTATGAGAACATATAAATATAATTGCATAATGAGAGGTATTATATGGATAATATTGATGCCTATAACACTTATATTACTAGAATTATGCTTTCCACTAGGTATTATTATGGGTTTAATATTAATACTAATTATTTCTGAAACTCAAACTAAGAAAAAATAGCTGTTATATAAAAAATTATTTATTTAGCTCAACTAGCTTTTTAAAAATATAAATTAATAAGCGTAAAATATTTTTGATTTCTAAATTTTAATTGAAATTATAGTTTAATGAATTAAATAACTGTAGTTTTATAATACATTAAATAAGTAGTAAATTTGTACAAGCTTATTTATTAAAATTAAACAAAAAACTGTATCATTAAAACAATGAAATTTAATGATACAGTTTTTTATCTTATTTAAAACAGTTGTGCATACATCTATACCTAAAATTGCTTTAACTAGTTATTTTAAAATCATTAATAAGTTTTTAAGAATTTCAAAAATAAATTTAATTTAATTTAAATTATTTTTAGTTACCACATATTAAATTTGATATTATTTACAATAAACAAAGACAGTAAAATTGTAGAATACATATGCTTGAAAATAAGGCCTAATCTAACCTTAAAGAATATAGTTACAAAAAAATAACATAAAATTCATAAAAAATTCATATAAAGAAATTTTTATGGAAAATTTTTGATTGTAGAATAAACTCGACTTGTTTTTCTTGATTTTCCAAACAATTACCTGTTAATATTTAGGTAAACTTAACAAAACTTAAAAAAACAACATGTATGTTAACAAATGGTTTACAAATACATTGACTTTTTGGAAAGGATTAAAAGATTGCTTTACAAAAAATATTTAGTAAAACAATATGATAGTACAGATTGTGCAGCTGCATGTTTAGCTAGTATATGTATGTACTATAAAAAAGAGATTACAATAACAAAACTTAGAGATATTCTTGGCACTGACATTAAGGGGACAACTCTTAAAGGATTAGAAGATGGTGCTAAACAATTAGGATTTGATACTAAGGCTATTAGAGTAGATAAATTAGCTTTTACAAGTAAATTTACTCTTCCAGCTATAGCACACATAATTACTGATGAAGGTTTAAGTCATTTTGTAGTTATACATAAAATAAAGAATGATAAAGTTATTATTTTAGATCCTGCAAAGGGAAAAGAAAAGCAAGGTATAGATGAATTTTTTAGTAAATTTGATGGAGTATTACTTTTGCTTGTACCAAATAATGATTTTAGTTTAGATAAAGATAAAAAACAAAGCACTTTATCTAAATTTATAAAAATACTTTTACCACAAAAAAAGTTATTTGTTTATAGCATTATAACTTCAGTTATATTAACAATCTTAGGTATAGCATCATCTTTTTTCAATAAAATTATTATGGATGAAATTTTACCATATGGATTAAAGAATCAACTGTATGTATTTTGTATAGGGTTCATAGTTTTAGGTATAACTCAAGTTTTAATGAGCGCTATAAGGCAACATATGTTGTTATACTTATCTCAAAAAATAGATATTCCTTTATTATTAGGATATTTTAAACATGTATATAAGTTACCTACTAAATTTTTTGCAGTAAGAAAAGTAGGCGATATATTAACTAGATTTACAGATGCTTTTACAATAAAAAATATATTAACATCTGTGGCACTATCACTAATAATAGATATAGTTTTAACAGTAGCATCTGCAATAATGCTATGTTTAATGAATAAAACGCTTTTTTTAGTTATAGTAATTCTTACACTAATAAGCACTGCACTTATATTTATTTTTAAAATACCTTATAAAAAGATAAATTTAAGACGAATGGAATCAAGTGCAAGTCTTAATAGTACAATAATCGAAAGTTTAAAAGGTATAAATACAATAAAGTATAATGCAGCAGAAGAAAAAGCTATAGATAAATTAGAAAAAGAATATATAAAAAATCTTAAAATTACTTTTCAAGAAGGGGTTTTATCAAATATTCAAGGTTCGATTTCATCTGTTATATCTAATATAGGGAATTTAACTCTTATGGCTATAGGGGCAACTATGGTTATAAATGGAGAAACAACTTTAGGAAGTTTAATGGCATTTACAACTCTTTCTGGGTATTTTATGGGCCCTATAAATAGACTTATTGGATTACAGTTGAGTATTCAAGAGGCTAATATTTCATTAAAAAGAATTTCTGAAATATATGAAGTAGAACAAGAGCAAAAAAATGATGAAAATAAAATAAAAATTGAAAAAATAGATGGAGACATAGTGCTTAAAAATATTACTTTTAGATATGGAAGTAGAGCACCTGTCATCAAAGATTTAAATTTAACAATTCCAAAAGGTAAAAAAGTTGCTTTAGTAGGGGAATCAGGAAGTGGTAAAACTACTATATCACAACTTTTGTTAAAATCTTTTGATGCAGAATCAGGAAATATAACTATTTCAGAAACTGATATAAATGATGTTGATTTAAAATCTTTAAGAAATTCTATATCTTATGTTCCTCAAAATGTCGAATTATTTTCTGGAACTATTAAAGATAATGTAATACTTGGAAAAAGTAATGTTACTATTGAACAAGTTAGAAATGCTTGTGAAAATGCAGGTTGTAGCTCCTTTATAGAAAGACTTCCAGGAAAGTATGATACATTCTTAGAAGAAGCTGGTGGAGGGCTTTCAGGAGGAGAAAAACAAAGAATTGCAATGGCTAGAGCTTTAGTAAAAGATACAGATTTTTTAATTTTAGATGAAGCAACTAGTAATTTAGACTTTATAAGTGAAGCTAAAATTTATAATACATTATTTGTAAAAAGCAAAAGCAAAACAATGTTAATAATTGCTCATAGACTTTCAACTATAAGAAACTGTGATATTATATATGTTTTATCTAAAGGAAAAGTTGTTGAACAAGGCGACCATGAAACATTACTTAATAAAAAAGGACATTATTATAAATTGTATGTTAGCCAAGTTGGAGAAGTAAGTGAAAATAACATTATAAATGAGGTTAGCAATAATAAAAAAGAAAATAATCATGAAATGAAATTTAATATAGAAACTTTAGAGGATGAAGATGAATATGAATACGCATAACAAAATAACAGTAAAAGAAAATAAAATTCTTAAATTAAATAATGTATTAGTTAGAGAATTAACTCAAAATGAACTAATGACTGGTAATAAAATTATACATATGATAGATAGCTATATAAAAGCAAAGGGTAACTCTATAGTTGGTCCAATGATAAATTATTCATCTGTTGTAAATGGAGAAAATGGACAACCTAAATTATTAGTTAAATTTATGGTACAACTTAAGGAGCCTATAGAGAATGTAGAAGCCCCTTATGAATTTAATTCACAAATAAGGGTACCAAACTGTTTATTTGCAAGATTTAAAGAAAAAGAGCAAAATTTACAATTTGCTTATGCAAAATTAAATCTACATGCATTTGAAAATGATATTAAATTAGTAGGAGATAGTTATACAGTTTTTGTTGAAAATAATGAAGAAAACACTATAGCTGATATATTCATGCAAATGCAAATTGGAGGAGAACCAATTGCAAATATATAACTTAAATGAGTTAACAGATAGCAAAATTTTGTATGATAAAAATCCTCCTAAATTTATGGTTTATATAGTAGGAATAATAGTTATATTATTAACATTATTTATAGTTTGGTCAAATAAGACTGTGAAAACATATGTAGTAAAAGGACAAGGTTTAGTTACTACAGAAAATAAATATAATGTTATGGCTAAAACATCAGGAGAAATTACAGATGTTTTTGTTGAAGAAGGAAAAGAAGTTAATAAAGGAGATACTTTATTAAGCTTAAATCCTTTAGAATCTAAGCTGCAATTAGAACAGCTACAAGCTCAAGTTGAAGTTATTAATAAAAGAATTAAATTACTTAATAGAGCAGAAAAAGATGCAACTAATGGAAGAAATAACTTTGATAAAAATGATTCAACAGAAATAGAATTTTATAATAAATTAGCTAATTTAAATACAAGAAGAAAAGAATTTATTGTAGATAAAGAAGCATTAAAAAAACAAAATGCTACAGATAATGAAATAGAGCAATATGAAAAGTCTCAAAAAATTAAAGATGATGTAGCAAAATATGAGGGAGTTATTCAGTTTACAAATGAAAAAAAACAATTAGAATTTGAAAAAAGTAAATTAGAAGCTCAAAAAAATTCACTAAAAAAAGCATCAGATGAGTTTAAAGTTATAGCTTTAAAAAGTGGAAAAATACATTTAAATTCATCTTTAAATAAAGGTATGGTAATTCAAGCTGGAAGTTTAATAGGAACTTTAACAGATAAAGAAGATAACATAGTTATAGAATCTTTAGTTCCTGCAATTGAAAGACCAAGAATACATATAAATGACGAAGTATCTATTGTAGTAAGTGGATTAAGTCAATCACAATATGGATGTATAAAAGGACAAGTATCAAGCATTGATGAAGATGCTACTATAGATAATCAAAAAGGAAATGTTTTCTTTAAAGTAAAAATAAAACCTGAAAAAACATTTCTTAAAGATAAAAAAGGTGAAAAAGTCAATTTGACTTTAGGAATGGTCACAGAAACAAGAGTTAAATATGAAAAAATAACTTATATGAAGTATTTCTTAGACCAAATAGGAATAAAACTTAAATAGCTTTTACAGGTAGTAAAATACCTTTAAAATAAAAAAATTAAATTACAATAGGAGGAACTTATAATGAGTTCAATAGCATTAAAATTACCTAAAAATTATGTAGAAGTTGAAAGAGATGAAATGGAATATGTTGATGGAGGATGGTCTAGAGCAGTTTTTAACGCAAATATTATAGGGCTTAATAAAAAATATGGTCACCTTCTTCCAAGTGGTATGTGGGGTCAAGTGCTTAAAGCTGCTGGAGCAGGTGGAGCGAGTGTGGGTTATGCTGCAACAGTTATTGGTTTTGGACCAGAAGTAGGCGCAATTACTGCTGCTGCTGCTAACCTTGGAGGAGTTGGTGCTGGTTTAGGTGTCATAGCAGGATTAAGCGGTGCTGCTGGTATTTGGTATTTAGGCAATAATAGAAAATTTTATTAGAATTTCAAAATAGTAGAGAGGAAACTCTCTACTTTTAATTTTTAATTAATACAAATGATTTTCTTCAAAATATAAAAATTAAGTTTATAGCAAAAACATAATTCAAAAACAATTAATCTTAAAAGGAGAAAATATGATTAATTTATTATTTAAAATTGAGGCTAAAAAAAATAAAAATTTAAGTGATTATTTAAAATCTTGCAGTAAATTTATTGTATTTACTATAATTATTTACATTGCATTATCAAAATTAAATATAATAGGTAATTTTAAAACTTCTTTAAAAATATATACTACATTAAATGTAATAATAATTAGTGTTACTCATTATTCAATACAAAAAACATTTTTTCCTAGAATACGGAAAGATGTAATCATAAGTTTTTTACCTGAAAAATCTTATGATTATATTAAAGGAAGATTACTTTTAGTTTTATTAAAATGGAATATGCCTTTTATGATACCTAGTATATTACATATGAAAAATTTCTTTTTAAATTATAACTTTACTTTTTTTATAAGTATAATATTATTTTTAATTAGTTGGGTTATATTAAACTATTTAATTGCTATTTATATACGATATATGATTAATAATTTAAAAGGAATTAAAAAGAATATATTTGATGGAATATTATTTTTAATATATGTGATAATTATAATTCTTCCAAATGCTTTAATGTATAATATTTTAGCTAAAGATGAATTTAATAGCGTTAATAATAACCTTATTAAAATAAATAACTTTTTTATTATAATATTAACACTTATGTTATTAATGTTTATTTTATTTTTAAAGTGTACAAATAGATATTTCCAAAATAGAATAAGATTTATCATTGAAAATAAAGCAACTCAAAAAATAAAAAAAATTGATAATAATAATATTTTATATAAAATATTAAAAACTATTTTGGATATTTTTTCAATTAATTTAACAAATATGACTAAACAAATCTTTATAAAGGATATAAAAAACTTTTTTAGAAACAATAAAATAACTTTTCTTTTTATTATGCTCTATCAATTATTTACTACAAGTTTTTTATTATATATTTATTATGAAAGTATACCAAATAATTTATTTGATATAATAAGTATTATTTTTTTGTTGCAAATTTTAATATTTGCGGTTGTTTTAATGCCAGCATTTTTATTTAGTAATTTTGCTTTAAGAAATTTATTTAAAATAGATGAAGATTTAAACTTATTAAAAAATTATAATATTAAAATAAACAATAATATCATAGTTAAAAGCAAAATAAGATTAATTACCGTTATAATGTATACACATGTATTTATTTTTTATTTTATAGCTTTTATAACAGTTTTTAATATATATGCATGTATTGGAATAGTATTATCTTTTATATCAAATTTAATAATTATTAATTTAATAAATTTACATATAATCAGACATTTAAATAACGAAAATAATCAAAATATATTTGTTAATATAGTTAATATAGTTCTTTTATTTATATGTGTTAATATATTTAGATTTTTATTTTCTAGTGAAACTTTTGAAAGAGGTATGGTATTTTATTTAGCTTTCAATATAATGCTTATATTGGTCTATTTGTTTAATTATAAATTTAATATAAGAACACGAAAGAAAAAGGAGAAATTTTTAGTATGCTGCAAATAAATAAATTAATATATTCTTATGATGATACAAAAAATGTTTTAGATGAAGTTTCTTTTAATTTAGAAAAGGGTAAAATATATTGTCTTTTAGGAGTAAATGGAGCTGGAAAAACTACATTGTTTAAGTGTTTAAGTGGTTTTTATAAATCTAATTTAGATATTAATAAGGATAAATTAAACAATGAAATTTTATATATACAAGATACTATGAATTTTTATGATAATTTAACAGGACATGAATTTGTAGAATTAATATTTTCTTTAAAAAACTTAAAATTAGATGAAAAGAAATATAAAGAGTTAATAGAGAATTTAAAGATGACTGATTATATAAATTACCTAATTTCAAGTTATTCATTAGGTACTAAACAAAAATTAGTTTTAATAATTGGTTTTTTACTTAAATATAAATATATATTAATGGATGAACCTTTTTCTTCATTAGATTTTATATCTGCTGAAGTTATAAGTAATTCTATGAAAGAATATATTAAAAATAATTGTTCTATTATTGTTTCAACTCATTTAATAGAAATTGCACAAGAAATAAGTGATGTAATTTTATTTTTAAATAATGGAAAAATATATGAGAAAAAAAATGATTTTAAAACATCCAATGAAGTTAAAGCATGGATTAGAAATCTTATATAATAATACTTTTAATAATTTTAAAAGGTAAAAAAGTAATGCAACACAGCTTCTATTAAAAATTTTCAATAAAAAATCAGCAAATATAACTATTTTAGGAGCAGATATAAATGATTTTATAAAGCTCCTTTTTATTAGCGTATATATCGATATTATTTAAATATATTTGTAATACATTTATTGATTTTAAAAGAATCTTAGGATTAATAATTAAAGAATATCTATAGATTTGTATACTTTATAATTTAATACAGGTATCAAAACTTACAAGTATTGATACCTATAAAAGTGCAATGTATAATTGACCTGTGAAAAGGTGTCAAAATTAAGTGCCAAAATATAGATATTTAAAAAAATAAAACCTTAAGCATAAAATACGCTTAGGGTTTTATTTTTTATCTTTCTAAATTATGAGAAGACGAGTATATTTATATCTTGTCCCTTTTTTAAAAGTATAATCAGTATAAAAGCAATTTAATTAATATGATCGGCCTATATCACCATTTATTTCATTTTTGACAAACATAAGGTAAATTTGTTGATGGTTTATGTAATATTTAATTAGAATTTTGAATAGAATAATCATTTACTAATTACCATATATTGGATAAAATATAAGTATAGTATTTATTGATTCACTTCAAAAAAATTCTTAATTCCATCAGTATGTGCAATACATATAATTATAAGCTAATAAGACTTAAATAATTTAAATTATGATATAAAAGGGAGAGGTATCAAATGGGAAAAAAATTATTTGTTCAATTAGTAAAAAAGGCACATGAATTAACTAGATCAATGAAAGGGCAATACACTTGTACCTATAAAGAACAATATTCAATTAACTTCAAAGAACTTGTAAAAGAATCTAAAGAATCTCAAATAATATCAAAAGAAATTCTTAAAAATCTAAAACCAAGTGATAGCGAAATAATAATTAATCCTATGTCTAAGAAGAAAAATTCTAATAAAAAAATATTTGCAATAGTTGATAAAGTTACCTATATAGCTTATTCAACAAAAGATATGGCTGAATTTTTATCAAAAGAAATGGGTTTTAAAGGTGATATTAAAAGATGGGTTAAGAGTGGAATACCTAAAAAATATCAAAATCGAATTACGTGTTTTAAAAAAGTTGGTGCTTGATTGATTTAAAAAATGTATTAAAAATTCCCGGGAAAATTTTAATATATTTGCTTTAAATGATTAACTTATTAAAATTTACATATAATATAAAATAAGGCTATCTTAAATAGATAACCTTAAGTTGCAGTAAGTTATATAATTAGATATATGCCCTATATACTGTACATATTATAAATTATTTTATTTTTTTAGTAAACTTTTTATTTTACATACTAATTTACAAAATTCTCCTTAAAGTACAGATTCCGCATTTTCCTGATGCTACCCATACAATAAAATTAAAAATATAGAATGAAAAGATTTTTTAAATTAAAATCTTTTACCATAATATATAGAATATCCTATAAATAGCGCCCCTTGTACCAAAATTAATAAACCTAATAATATTAAAGATAATTTTTCTTTAGTTAAAATACTAAACAAAATAATAAAAATAAAGAAGGCTACATTCATAGTTTTAACTGTCATATATCCTGCTTTTTCTTTTATAAAAATATTTCTTTCGTCGTTTATTAAAATTTCTTTATCTCGTATAAACTCTTCACTCTCTAAATTTCTATTTGTGAATATCTTTCCTAAAGAAGTCATTCCATATATAAATAAAATTGCACCTACACCTATACAAATTCCTTGTACTCCTCTTAAATAGTTTTCAGTAAATATAAATTTAGCTAAACATAATAATATAATTCCAAAAACAAAATATATTATGGCAAACATTTTTTTATTTATCATCTTTAATCCTCCTCGTATATAAAAATATCCTCTATTTTTATCTTAAAATATTTAGCTATTTTAAAAGCTAATATTATTGATGGATTATATCTACCTTTTTCTAATGCATTAATTGTCTGTCTTGAAACTTCCAAAATTTTAGCCAATTCCTCTTGAGTTAAACTGTTTTTTTTTCTTATTTCTTCAAGTAAGTTTTTCATACAATTACCTCTGTTTATGTAAAGTATACTTTACGTAAATAGTATCACTTTAAATTAAAAATGTAAACATAACTTTACATAAAATTAAATTTACTTATAAAAAAAAGAACTGAAATTAAATCAGTTACTTGTGCTTATTTATAAAAATATCGATATTATGGTAGGGAGCGCACTTTATGCAAAAGTAACGTTAAGTAAATAAGCTAGATATGTTTTAATTTAATTGTTTTCTTTTAAAAAGCTATCTAAATATTCTCTAACATATCTGTTTAAATATTCTTTTATATTCTTATTTTTCTTTAATAACTCCATTTGCTCTTTATTTATTCTTAAACTGTAAACATAATTATTTTTTCTATTTTTCATAAATATACCTCGCTATAAATATTATTTTCCATTATAAGGTAATTATATGAATTTATCAATGGTATACTTATATATACCAACGTATAGTAAGCTATAGTTATGTATACCATATAGGAATATTATGTTTACATTTTATTCAGTAGCCATTACTGCATGTATAGTTGTAACCTTTTCTTTTAAATCAGTATTCTCTTTTTTTAGTTTTTCATTTTCTTCAGTAACTTTTTTTATATCAAATGGAGCATGACCAAGAGCTAACACTTCAGCTTCAATAGCTCCATCTATAATTTTAGATATGTTAGGAGTTATATTAATTTTTAATTCTTTAAGAATTGAGTATATAGTTTCTTTTGCTTTATCTTTTCTTTTAGCTCCATCTAATTTTGAATTTATATATAACTGCTCTGCATGAAAAACTCCTGTTTTAGCATACTTTTCTATTACTGTAATAACATTTAATACTGGATTATTTGGTATAACATTATTAGCTATTTTTATCAAACTATCAGCTCCATCAATAACTTTATCTGTTACACCAAAAATCTTTTCTATATTTTTATTTTTGTTGCAACGATTAAAAGATCCGATTATAACTCCTGCTGTTAATGTTACACCTATTATTGATATTAACTCTATTATATTGTTCATGTTGTTTCTCTCCTTTTATTATCTTATTTCATTAAACCAAGAGCCTAAAGTTTTCTTAAGCTCTAAACATTTATCCATCATTAACTCTTGGGTTTCTATCCAAAGCCCTTTATCATTTCCTTTTGCTACACATTTAATATCTTTGAAATATTGTAAAACGAAATTTAAGTCAACTCCATTAAAGGCTCCATTTCCATTCCAACCATTAGGTAGATAATTTGTTACAACATAACCTGTTAATTTAGGTTTATCTAATTTAATATAATCTTTTGAAACAAATCCTCCATG
>JANZXU010011312.1:0-15209 GCA_027576215.1 Amissidens hainesi | reverse complement strand
TTCGGTATTAACGGGGGCATGATTCTCGAAAGGATTATAAACTTTTTAATATTCAGTCTGATGTTTAGCAATGTTATCATATTTTGCTAGATGTCAGGCTGAATTATGTCTAAAAACACTTGCAAACTCAAAGGATTATTACTTCTTAACTTTAAAGTCAAGTGTTAATTCAAAGTTTTTAGATATAATTCATACCTTATTAGTAAAAAAGATTAATACCTAAAGTTAGATATTAACTAATAGGTAAGAAAGACCTAAAGGAGAACCAGTAAGAGAAAAAACTAAATAGATAAGTAAGATATAGAAAAAGAAAAGAAAGAGATAAATCGGAATAGTTAGATAGTAATAAAAAGAATAGGAATAGATGATATGTGATTTTTTTACGGGGTCGCTGAGCATTGAAAAATTTAATCACTGAAAAAGTTACGTTTTAGAAAGTAGAAAAGTATTGTAAAGAATGTGAAAAAGAAATAAGAAGACAAAAACAATAGAAAATAGAAAAAATAAACAAGATTGTTTGAAATAGAAAATACCCTTTAGGCGTTGGTATCACTAGCTTAAAGGGTATTTTTAGTGCTTAAATTACCTAATATTTTTATATATGTAGCCTTATTTATGGTAGACATTGATATTTTGTCAACTAAAAATTTAAAAAGAAATTAAAAACAAAGTTATAAAAATTAATTAAAAGGATGAAAGGTGGAATTTACAATGAAAAAAGCAGAAAGATTAAGAATTCACCATAAAAGAATCCAAAATAGTACATTGTTTAGAATGTTGGAAGTTGATTAAAAAGAAAAGCAATAAAACAAAGTATTGTAAAGAATGTAAGAAAGAAATGGAGAGAAAATGGGACAGGGAAAACAAAAGAAAAAATAGGGCAAAAAGAAAAATGTCCTAGTAATAGAAAACACCCTTTAGGCGTTGGTATAACTAGCTTAGAGGGTGTTTTAAGTGCTTATTTTTATAAGTATTTATATATATTTAACCTATTTAATGGATAGTGTGATAAAGAAGATAGAGGTGTTGTTAAAATGGAAACACCTTCTAGTCATTGGTATCACTAGCTTAGAAGGTGTTTTTAGTGCTTATTTTTATAAGGATTTGTATATATATAACCTTATATATGGTAGTTGTTGTTATTTTAAAATATTTTTTTTAGCAATTTTTATTTTCAACTATCACAACAAAAAAATAGAAAGGAGAAGTCTAATGCAAGAGAAAATAAGGGATTTACTAAATTCAGAAATTAGAACAAAAGGATTAAAAGCTAAGTATGTTGCTGATAAATGCAATATATCTGAAACTTCTCTAAGTAGATTTAGACAAAATAAAAGAAATCTAACTAAAGAGAAATTGCAGAATTTAATACAGTTTTTATTAAGCTAATTTGTGGCAATAAGCCACTTATTATATATTACTCATAATTTTAAACTTGGGAATTTTTTTAGGTTATTTTTTGATGTGAGTTCAAACCTCACCTCTTTGTGAAACAAGAAAAAAAATAACCACGACAAATCTTATAATTGCCAAAAGGGTAGGGCTTTATCACCTATCCTTTTTTTAAAAAGTTAATTAAAAAAATTAAAATAAATATAAACAGGGTATAGGTCATAAAACTTAAAATTCAAGGGTTATAGGCGTATAAACTGAGAGGGGGGATAATTGTATGTTTAGTGATTTAAACTTAACAGACGAGCAAATCAAGGCAATAGAAAAGGTATTTCAGAGTGAAGGAGATAAGATTAGAACTGAATATACCAAAAAAATTAAAGACTTAGAGCAATTCAAACCAAAGGAAAAAAGTCCAGAGGTAATTAAACTAGAGGAAAGAATTAAAAATCTCGAAATGAGAGAAAAAGAATTATTAGAAAAAGAGAAAATTGAGAGTATATCAAATCAATTAAAAGAGAAGGGTTTGCCAGAACAACTACATAAGTTTTTTGTAGGGGTTGATGATGTAGAAACTTCAATAAATGAGTTTGAAGAGATATTCAAAGCAAGTAAATTAGACAATTCTTTTACTCCAAATGTAAAAAATATAGAATCAAAAACAACATTAAACAAAGAAGAATTTAAAAACATGGGTTATGTTGAAAGAGTTAAATTACTTGAAACTAATCCAGAACTTTATAAGAGTTTATCAGAGTAGTTATAGGATTTAGCTACTCTTTTATAATGCCAAAAAATCAATTAAAAAAATTTAAATACGAAAGGTGGAGATATATATGGCAACTACAAATTTAATTCAAGGTGAGGTTTTCACATCAATATTACAGGAGAAATTAAAAGGAAAAGCAAAATTATTAACTTATGCAACAGATTTAGGAAATCTAAGTGATGGAGTACAACAAGGAGAAACAATAAAAGTTTTAAAATGGAAACATTGTGGAGATGCTGTGGACTTAACAAAAGGTCAAGCAATAGCAACAGAAGAAATGCAATCAACATCAGAAAGCATAACAATAGAGCATAAGGCAAAAGGTATTCAGATTTATGATGTAGATAAAAATACTGTGTTAGATGGTCAATCTATGGTAGATAGAGCGATAAACCAATTAGCAGATGTTTTAGTTAGAGCAAAAGAGAAATCATTAGCAGAAAAAATGAGTAAAGCTAAACTACAATATCCACAAAAAACTTCTCAACCAGTTATAGGAATGAATATGATTAATGAGGCTATGCAAGTTGGATTTGGAGATGAGCAAAATGTTGAGGATATGGCTTGTATATTAATAAATAGTAGAGTATCAACGTATCTATATGATATGCCAGAGTTTGTCGATATTAATAAAACTTATACTCAAAATGGTAATGGAATAATCAAAAATGGATTAATCGGCTATCTAAGAGGAATTCCAGTTGTTATGTCAGATTTAGCAACTAAAGTTGGAGCAGATTATTACAGTTACATAATCAAAAAAGGTGCAATCGGTTATAAATGCAAAAAAGAAGATATTGAAATAACTAGAAATGCTCAATACAAAAGAGATGAGGTTTATGCAGATTCATTATTTGCAACAGCAATAACAGATGATTCTGGTGTAATAGCAATGAAACATAAATTCAACTAATTATTGCTTGGAAATATTAAGGGGTGTCTATTATGGATGCTCCCTTTTATTTTTTTAATTAATCTTTATGAGGGAGGTGATAAAGTGCTAGGACATCAAGCAATAAGAAGAATAAGAGAATGTAATAACATAAGTCAAAGACAATTAGCAAAAAGATTAGGTTGGACTAGGAACTATATCTCTATGTTTGAAAATGGTAAGAGAAAAATATCAGCTAAGAATGAAGAAAAGATTCTAAAAGCAATCTATGAAAATTAATTAAAGAAATAAAAAGAAGAAAGGTGGAATTTATATGAATGAAAAAATTTATGTAGTTAAATCAATGCGTATGTGTAGTTATTTAATGCAAAAAGGATTTAAGTTATTGAGAACACAAGTGGATAGAAATAATCCCAATTACAATGTATTTCTATTTGAAGATAACGAGTATTTAAGAAAAGCATTAGAAATTTTTAATGGAAGAACAACAAGGGTTGCATATAACAATGATACAAGAAATGAAATGAAAGTATTTAATATGCAACAAGCTAATTTCTTAATAAAGAACAATTGTAAGGTTGTTGGTTGTGGTAAAAATGAAAATGCTTATGTTGAATTTAAAGTTGATAAGACTTTTGACGAAAACATGGAAAAATGGAGAACTAGAAATTATTAATTAAGGTTTCTCAATGATTGGGAAATCTTTTTACTTTATCGAATATAAAAATAAAATTTATCGAATAGGAGATGTGATATATATGAGAAGAAATGCGATACAAGAATTAATAACTAAAGAGGAAATTAAAGGATGGAATAAAGGTGAAACAATTATAATAACAGCAGGAACGGGGAAAGGAAAATCATATTTTATCAAAAATGATTTATATGAGTATGCAAAAGAAAATAATCAGAAAATATTATTTTTAATTCATAGATTAAATTGTGTAAAGCAATTTCAAGATGAGTTAAAAAGAGATAATAAGACAGATATTATAGATATAAAAACTTATCAATCAATCGAATGGAAAGAATTAAAAGGATATGACAATGATTTAAGTCAATATGATTATATTGTTTGTGATGAATTTCATTATTTTATGAGTGATGCAGATTCGGAATTTAACATAACAACAGATTTATCATTAAATAAAATCTTAGAGCAAAAGGCAACAAAGATATTTATGAGTGCTAGTGCTGAGTATGTTATTGGATATATTAAAAATAAAAAAGAAATAAAAGTAAAAGAATATAAAGTTGATATGGATTATGAGTTTATTGAGAATTTAGAATTTTATTCTGATGATGCTCAACTAGAGAAATTAATGAAAGAATACATAGAGCAAGGTAAAAAAGCTATATTCTTTATAAATAAATTAAAGAAAGCGACTGAGTTATACAAGAAATATAAAAAACATTGCTTATTCAATTGTAGCAAAAGTGCTAGTCAAGAATACGACAAGTATGTTGATGAAGATAAAATAAATGATATGTTAAGTAATTGCAGATTTGAAGAAACAATTCTTATAACAACATCTACAATGGACACAGGAGTTAACATTATAGATGATGAATTAAAGAACATAGTTATTTATAGAATAAGTGATATTGCTATCATTAAGCAATGTATAGGTAGAAAAAGACTTAAAGAAAATGAGAAAATAACTGTTACAATTCATGAAAGAAATAATAAGCAACTTGGTGGGGATTATAGCAAATTAGAAGAGAAAAGAAAACAAGCACAATTCTTAATGGATAATGGAACAGATAAATTTATAGAAAAATATCCTAGAGAATTGGACAAATCAAGAATTATTTATGATATTAAAGATGAAAATGGGAAAATTACAAAGGCTATCAATGAATTATTATATTGGAAAATAAATTTTGATATAAAAGTTTTAAAGTATATGTTAGGTCATTATGAAAAATTGCCTAAACACAAACACGCTTTTATTAATAACATAGCAACTAGATTTGGAAAAGAGTTTAAGGATGCGAGAATGTTAGAGAAAGAACAACAAAATAATGATTTAACTGAGTATTTAGAGAAATTAGTTGGGAAAAAACTCTTTAAAGAAGAACAAAAAGAGTTGATTGATGAAGTTGATTATAGATTTAACGGAAAGCAATATAAGACAGCTAGAAAACTAAATGAAGCTTTTGTGAATGAAAATTTAAATTATACTATAACAACAAAAACAGATAAAAGAAGAAAGTTGGAAGACGGAAGTATTAATCCGAATAGGGATAAAAAGTATTGGGAATTGATAAAAATTATTGAATAAAAAAATGGGGTTAAAAAAAGCGTAATGCTAAATTAATAGCATAACGTTAAAAAACTCCCCAAAATAAAACTTATTTATTTTAATATCCTTAAATCACCATTCTAAATAATCTAATATAAAATAATTTAAATTCAGAAGAGATATAAGTTGGTCAACTATTGGTAGTTGCCCGTCCCTCGCTATCGCTCACGACAAAAGACATTATTTGAAATAAGAGGATTAACTAAGCTAGGGTAAAAATATACCTAATATAATTTAAAACCTCTTAGAATGGATTTTAGAGGGGTTCTAGGGGTATTCTAGCGTAGTAAATTAAAAGAAATTAAGAAGAACTTTTCTTCTCGTAGCGTAGCGAAGAGAGGGGCGACAACCATGTCGACCAACATAACAAGCAGAATGGTGATAAAGATTAATTAAAATTATTTGAAAAGAATTATAAGAATTTATTATATGAAAGGTGGAATTTTATATGAATTTAAAAGAATTATTAGAAGTTATTAAGAAAGAAAGTGAACAATTTACAGAAGTTTTAGAGAAGAATAAGAATTTATTATTATTGAAAAATGAAGAAATAGGAATACATATAAGAAATTTAAAAAGCATGAAGGCATCTATATAGGTGTCTTTTTTGATGCAAGGAGGGATTATATTATGGCTAGAGATAAAGTAAAAGAGCAGATACTTAGTGTATTAGAGAGCAATAAAGAAAAGATATATTATTTTATCAAATGGTACGTTGATACTGAAAGAAAAGATAGAAATGAGAAAAATTATAATGATAGTTGTTTTAAGAATACTAAAGTTGGTTATGAAACAGCATTAAATGAGTGGCTATTAAGAGAAGATGTTCAAAGAGGCATATCAGATTATTTAAAAACTAAAAGAAAAGTTAAGATGCTAAATTTATATGAAACAATGTACGAGAAAGCACTAAAAGGTGATGTTAAGAGTGCTGATTGGTGTGCTAATTTCTTTAAATCAGACTTTTTTGAGAGTAAATCAAATCAGATAGATAGTTTCTTAGATGGTATAGAAATAGAGGGTTTAAACAATGATTAGTGTTGATAATGCTAAGAAATTAAAATACTTATGGAAAGATGAAAATAAAGTACAATTCATGGAGTGCTTTATGAGAATAGTTGATAAAAATCTTAATCAAATACCATTTAAATTAACATCAGAACAAAGAGATTTAGTGAATAACCTAAGACAATTTAATATAGTTTCAAAATCAAGGCAACTAGGAATAAGTACAGTTACAATCAGTTTAAGTCTAAGACAATGTATTGTAGCACCTAACTCTAGTTGTCTTTTAGTTTCATATGACCAGAAGTCATGCAACTCTATATTTAATAAGCTAAAACAACAATATGACTTATTGCCTAAATGGTTAAGACCTAAGACAGTAGCAAACAATAGACAAGAATTAAAATTTGTGAATGGAAGTAAGATAAGTTGTGTGACAGCAGGAAATAAAGAACTTGGTAGGGGTGATACATATCATCTGGTACATTTGAGTGAGTTTGCATTTATGAAGAATCAACAAGAGCAATTAAATGCTATAACACAAGCACTTGCACCAACTGGAATATTAATAATCGAATCAACTTCAAATGGATTGAATTATTATTCTGAATTGGTTACAAAAGCAGAAAATAAGGAAAATGATTTTAGACTTTTCTTTTATAACTGGATTAATGGAGGTACTTTATTCAAGGAACATTATAAAAATGCCTTGAACATTTATAAAAATAGATATAAAAGAGAGATTTTATTCGATTTAGATGAGGAAGAAAAACAACTTCAAAGTTTGGGAGCATCTATGGAACAATTGATATGGAGAAGGTCGCAAATAAGTAAAAACTCATTAGAGAAATTTAGACAAGAATATCCTTCGACAATATTAGAATCATTCATAACAACAGGAAATAACGTATTTAGTAATAAGAGAATTGCAGAATTAGAGAAAAATATCATTAGCAATAAAATTACAAGCATTAATCTTAATAACATAGTTGATTTAAGCACCCTTTTAAAAGGGTCGGTTGGTAGCTTATCTATTTGGGAATTACCTAAACAAAATCAAAAATATTATTTAGGAATTGATACAAGTGATGGAGTTGGACAGGACTATTCTGTAATTGAGGTTCTAGATCCAGATGGATTACAAGTAGCAGAGTTTAGAAGTAACAAAGTTGCTCCATATGAATTTGCTGATATTACAAATGAGTTAGGAAAATTCTATAACAATGGTTTATTAGTCATTGAGAAAAATAAGAGTGGAAATACAGTCGTGGAAAGACTTTGGAAACAAATCCAATATAGGAATATGTATAAGTTTAAGAAATACGATGAGAGAAACAAACTTGTATATGCTAGGGGTTTTGATACTAATTCAGTTTCTAAAACAATGATTATAAATAATTTAAGAGAATATTTTGATACTAATAAATTAGCTATAAACTCAAAAGCATTATTAAATGAAATGAAGATTTTCGGCTCAGATTTTAAAGCTATTGGAAAAGGTCATGATGATACTGTAATGGCTATGGCACTAGCAATAGAGGGGATTAAATATCCTTTTTATTATGGTTAACTAGGGTGTATTTAAGACTTTAGTTAGTATTATTTAAACCTCAGTTAACTCAATGACAGGAAGGATTACTTCCACTCGTGGATTGACTGTCTTTGTGTGAATAATTATATAGCAAGGTACATTTTTATCTCGGTGAACTCAAAGACATATTATCCATGAATTAATAAAACTCAAAGCTATATAGATTTTGAATGTTCATTTAGGACTTTCAAATACATTAAAATAATTATTAGTTAAGAGAATGATTCTAAATAACGAATCGTTATTGAGATTCTAAACATATGGACAAGCTAGGGTAGATAAAAAAATAAATAGGAGGTGTTTTAATGCAAGATTTAAGAGAATACATAGAAACAAGATATTTAAACAATATACAAGACTTTTTACAAACTGAAGTTAAAGAACAGATGTATAGAGTTAATAAGGTTATATCAAATAAAAATTATTTAAACGGAAGTCATAAAATATTAGAGAGAGCAAATGCAACTTGGAAAGGTGAAGAGTTTAAAACAACTAAATTAATATTAAATAATGTTAAGTCAATTCTTAATTTTCATGATGCTTATCTTTTAGGAAAACCTATTAGTCTTAATGGCTCAGATAGAAAGGTTAAGATATTCAATAACATATACAAAAAAGCACATTATCATAAATTAGATTTTGATATCAAAAGGAAAATTAATAGATATGGAGATTGTTTTGAGTATATATATTTTGATAAAAGCAAAAAAGCTATACAAAGTAAGATAATTAATTCAGAAAATGGATTTCCAATATTCAATGAGTGTGGTGATTATGTTGGATTCATTGAGCATTATAAGGTTAAAGAGATAGAATATTATTATGTTTATTATCATGATAGAGTAGAGCAATATGATAACAAAAGTGGGGTCATTAAATTGGTTAATACGAGTGGTAATATATCTGGACTACCAATCCATTATAAGTCATATTCAGACGACAATGAGAGATTTGGAGAGAGTTTTATAAAAGATATAAGACCGATAATAGATGCCTTGGAAGACTTATTAAGTAAGATGACGGATGCTGTCTATACATTATCATTAAATCCTTTGGCTGTAAGTGTAGGGCAAAAGTTAGAAGGAAATATTGATTCAGATTTAGTCGGTAGTGTTATAGAGTTAGATTGTGGTGAATTTAAATTTGCAAATGCTAATATGGATTATTCAACAATAAAATTATTATTAGATAGCCTAGAGAAGAATTTGAGTGTAGTTGCATCAATGCCGAGTGTAGCATTAGGAAATTCTAATATTTCAAATGTTAGTGAAGAAAGTTTAAGTATGCTTTATAACTTAGCTGAATCTAAAGCAATGTTAGATGAGAAGTCACTTAGAGAAGGATTTGAGGAGAGATGGGAGAAGATAGAACAACTATTATCATTGCAAAGTACAACTTTTGAAGTTGATGAGTATATAGATTGTGAGTTCAATTATAGTAAACCAATAAATAAGAGTGAATTAGTTGATAATTTACAAAAACAATATTCAATGGGTGCTATCTCTAAACAATCAATTATAGAAAAAAGTGGACTAACTAATAATGTGCAACAAGAACTAGAAAGACTAAAACAAGAGAATCAAAGAACTATAACCAAATAGGGATAGTGTTGTGGAATCCTAGATAAGGACTAAATATTGTTTGAAGGGTTCAGACAACACCTATCTATTTTGGCAATGTGGTTAGGGTTTTAATGTTTCCAAAATAGAAAGATAGGTTTAAATATTGTTCATACCCTTTAATGGGTACTACTACTGGTATTAATCTTTGTATTAGTCTTTGTATTAATCTCTGGTATTGTATGGGTCATATTGACCTAATGCAATAGTGCAAAATGACCCAATGCATTAGAGCAATTTGACCTAATGAGTGTTTTCAATGGTTCTAGCGTTTTTGATAGAATATTGTTTGATGAATTACATAGTCCAGAGTTGACTATACCCTTTATGATACTACTACTACTGGTATTATATTAAGTCTTAGTATATTCAGTATTATTACGGTCTATTTTTTAGACTTCTAAAGGTCTACTTTATAGACTTCTTGAGGTATGTTTTATAGACCTTTAATATCTGAGTGAACTAATAGTACATAGAGGGTAAGGATTGTTTACTCTGATAAGTGTTGCAACGTAATATAATGAGTTAATAGATTAGTTATATTATGTTGTTACAAAAAATATAATGAGTAGATATTAAAAAGGGTAAACTTAGTAGGTAACATAATTTTTGGTGTTATTTGGTAAAAACCTAAATACATACACTCATTAAAGTAAATTACCTTGCTAATTATATCGTATAGTTACGTATAGTTTGATATAGTACATTCTTTTATTTTATTAATTTAAGTTTATGAATGGATAGTCAGTAGTAAACCTATTTTAACGTTTCTCAGCTAGAAATCGCTACAATTTGGATTTAGTATTCATTTAGTTAATAGCACATATGTTCTTAAATGATATGTATAAAATAAAGACCTATTCAAGTTGATAATATCATAGCTAAATACGAATAATAAAAGTTTTTATTGAAACAATATACGGAATTTATAATATAAGTACATTTAAATCATATGAAGAAACATAATAATTATTAAATAACTTCGCTAAATAAAAATTTCGTGAAGTTGGAGGTGTTTTCCAAAAGTCTTACAAATGGCTCAGTTACCCACCTTGACGGACTTTGAATAAAATCACATTTACAAAAACGTATATTATTACTACAAAAAAGTGATTTTATAAGAAAAGTGATTTTTTAAAGGCGTACGTTAAGGAAAAAGCAAAAAGACGTAATTAGACCCCAAACAGGCTAAGAACAGGCTAAGATTAGACTACGGATAGGCTAAGGAAAGGCTAAAGTTAGACCCCTTTTTAAGTTTTTTAGGTGTAGTAAGTCCAATTTTTCCCCACAGATAATATGGAATATTTTGAAATAAAACTAACTTATTACCTAAATTTAAGATATAATATATTTACAATATGAATTAATAGGAGTTGATTTAATAATGGCTGTGTTTATTCATGGTATGGATGGTGTTGAAACACTTTGTCCTTATGCTAATTGTCATGGAGAATTAGAATTTAAGAGAGATGAGGATGGTAATGTTATTAAAGATGAAAAAGGTAATGCAATAGGCTATGAATGTTTAAAATGTGGTGAAGAATTTGAGGATTTGGATGAAATCCAAGATATAGCCGAAGAAGAACATTAATTATATATGTTTTTTTATTGGTAAAATCTTAGAAAATAGGTAATAGGATTATTCTTATTGCCTTTTTTGTTTAAATCAAATACTACACCACAAATAAAAATGAAAAGATTGGGTGGCAAGATTATTACCTTTAAATATTTAGGATGTAGTGAAATACGACACCCTTATCAATTAATCAAATTTTAAGAAGTGTTTTTAAAGCACACCTTCCAAAATCAAATATCAGAACACTATAATATATCGGTGAGGGTGTAATCGTGAAATACGATAACTAAAATACCCCTCTATGAAAAGTATATATCGGCAATGTACTTCAGAATTAGATACATTAAACGAATAAAATATAAAACTAATGAAGAAAGGAGGAATGTCCTGTGGTTATAATACCTTTAAGTGAAAAAAGACAAATTTTAAGACAGACAAATGATATAAAACAAGTAAAATATTATTTGGAATTAGCTGATAAAGAGATGAAAAGACTTTCAACAATGCTAAATAAAGGAACAATATTACAATTTAATGATGGTGAGATACCAGAGCAATATATTGAATATGCAAAAATTGGAATGGGGAAATTAGAACAATTAAGAAAAGTTTCTCAAAAAGAAGTAGATGATATTCAAAATGAAATAAATGAAATAAACGAAAAATTAAAAGATTTAAATCTTAGAATATTTTGCCAAGATTAATTAAAGGAATCACTTTTTAGTGGTTCTTTTTTTATTATCTAATAGCGATAATAACGCTTTCAGATATCTAAGGCATACAATCCTTGCATCAGATACCTGATATGTATAATCTACGTATCACTTTAAATCATACTCACCAGAAAAAGAGTAAGATTACCAATCTTAATGATGTTAAGGTTGGGTGGCAATACCTCAGATTAATAATGTTAATCTTGGGTGGCAATAGCTGTTGTCTTAAAGCAAATCGTTTGAAACGAGATGCTTTAGAATCTAAATTTAATCGTGACAAAGAAATTAATTAACGTGACAAAGTGAATGTAATCAAAAAAACAATTAGGAGGTGATAAAGTGAAAATATTAGAAAGATTAAAACTAGAATTGAATAAACAAGACTATTTTACAGATAAAGAATATGAGCAATATTTATCAGAAAACAATCTAAAAAAAGATGAGATATATGATAAATCAAAGCATCAAAGACAATTATTATTAACTGTTTTAGATATACTTGAATCAATCTCAAATGATATAGATTTAATGAGAAAGATATCAGATGGGCAAACAGGATTTACTATTGATAGTGCCTATAAATTCTTAGAAAAAAGACTTTTAGCATTAAAGAATAAGATAGCTACACTTGAAGTTAATCACAATACAAATATAAGACAATTATTTGTTAAAAACAGATAGCAAAATTATATATAATAAAAAAACATATTTTTAAATTAATTAATACTAACTTAAAAATATGTTTTCAAATTAAATTATTCTTTATCAATTGGTTGTATATTACTTATTGAAATAAAACTTGTTTCAATGCCTTTAAAATTTAATTCTTTATTAGAACTTGAAGGAAGCATTTCAAGTTCTTGTATTTTTATATTGCATTTATAAAGATTTTGCACAATTTGTTCGTCAGTATTATTTAAATCTACATTAAATCCAACTTCTACATTTTCAAAATTAATATTCCAAAATGAAAAAGAATTAGCGTTAGAATATTGATTCATAAGAGATAAAATTTTATTTTTATTTTTTTCAGGGTCATAAAAATTCCAATCATCTTTTAAAGAAAAACACTTATTTAAATATAATTCAAATCCGTTAAATTTGATATTATCTAGAGTTAAAACGTTATCTGGATTAAATTTAATTTTTAGAGATTTATCATTGGTAGCACATTCTAAACAACTATGTTCATTTGGCATTATTAATAATTTTTTTATTTTACTTAAATCCATATAAACACTCCTTTCAATATATATACATTATATCATAAAAATACCAATAGGAGGTGATTAAATGAATTATACAAATATACATAAAAGATTTTTCTTAAAACAATTAAAAAAAGATAGTTATCATTGTACTGTCAACGATGATATTTGCATCAAGGCTGTATTTAGAGAAGTATCAGATTATATGCAATCGAGAGATTTGAAAAAGATGTTTACTGAATATAATGCAATGCAAGGAGATATTATAAACTGTGATAACAATAATTATATAGTTGTTGAAAAGACAGAAAATATCAATAAAGAAGTTTATAACACTTACATAATTTTAAAAACAAATATATCATTTAAATTAAATTTTAAAGGTACTGTTAAAGAGTTTATTGGATTTGCTGATTCAAATAAACTTGATATCATGACGGAGAGTTTTGCAAATTTTTTAGACAATCACATTAACATATTAATGAAAGTACCAAAAGAATTAATAGAAGTTGATATGAGGATGATTAAATGGAATAATGGTTGGAAAATTACTGGACTAGATTATACAAAAGAGGGATTATTAAGATTAACTATCAAATCAGATTCTTACAATAAATATAAAGATGATATTGAAAATGAAATAGCTAATAGATGGGATTATGAGAAAAAACCTAAAGATAAACCAACTGAGCCAACTAAACCAATAATAATTAATCCAACTCATGACCAGATCGAGGTCAAACCAATAGTAAAACCAATTGCACCAGATAAAATAACATATAAATTAACTAATAATATGGGATTACAAATTCATAAATACAATACAAATACATTTACAGCACATAAATATAATAATGATAGTGAAGTTTCAACAAATTTTGATTTTGAGATAGATTATAAAAACTTAGATAAAAATAAATTTAAAATCACTAATGTAGGTAGTAATATAATCAAAATTCAAAACAAAGGATATAACAAAAATGAATCAATAATTATTATCGTAAAAGATGAAAATAAAGAAGTTTTAAGGCAAGAAATTATATTAAAATAAATATTTTTTTACTGTGCAAACTGTAAATGATTGGATATAATATATATTATAAATTGGTATAACAAGAAATTAATTAATTAATGGTATAACAAAAAATAGAGGTGTTTAAAATGGTGAGAGGTCGCAAGAAAACAGGGTTTGCAAAGACAGAAAGATATGTTTGCAGAATAACAAAAGAGCAAAAAGATATATTGAGAAATAATAAATTTTTATCAGAAGAAATCAATGAACATATAAGAAGTTATATAGATGCTTTTGATATAAACAAAGAATTATGTAGACAAGATAGGAAAAATAATGTAAAATCAAATCATAAAAAATAAATAAAAAAAGTCCTTCAACTCTTAATATTAAAGCGACAACTTTAGTATTAAGCCAATTCCAATAAGTGCGACAACACTTAAAAGAACGTTAGAAAGACCTTTAAAAGTACAATGTACTTAATTAACTTATTTAAGTTATGAAACGAGTATATCAGTTTTTTAAATAGACTTCAAGCATTTTTTTAGTGTTTTCCACTAGAAAGGTGCTTTTTTTATTTAATCCGTTTGATTGATACTAAAAAAATTATTTATTAATTCAATATATTGATAATTAGAGAGTGTTTTAAGATTGGAACACATTAGGAATGTACGATTAGAGTGAGAAGAATATACGATTTAATGTAAGTAGAGCAATAAGAAACATTGTAAAAATCAATATCCAATGTTGTTAATCACATTGTAAAAATGATTAATAGAGGGTAGCCGTTAAACTCTAAAAATTACGTCAAGTATTTCCCTTAATACTATCGCAAAGTGAGATGAAATACGCTCAAAGGGGCAATAACTATTTATAGTACAAGCTATATCTAAAACATATTTCCGAAGTTGCATGGGTTATTGTGGTGCTATCAACCATGAAGTGGATAGGATGGAATCTTTGTTGTTATGCAAAAAACATAACAAGCGTTCAATGGATTAAAAGGCTAGGGCAAAGTGATGCTTATATATGCCATTGTTATGAATAATTTCGGTATTAACGGGGGCATGATTCTCGAAAGGATTATAAACTTTTTAATATTCAGTCTGATGTTTAGCAATGTTAT
>JANZXU010011195.1:0-15352 GCA_027576215.1 Amissidens hainesi | reverse complement strand
AACTTTTCAACTGCATTTGGTAGATCAGAAGAATTTACAATGCAGATAAAAGGAATGCAAATGGCAGAGAAAAACTTGCAAGATAGTTTTTCTATGATTCAAACTATAGAAGGAGGTCTTTCTTCTATATCAGAATCTTTAGTTAGAATGAAACAACTAACTGTTCAAGCTGCTAATGGAAGCTATAATAAAGCAGATTTAGAATCTATACAAAAAGAAATAGATCAATTAAAAAGTAATATATCTGATATAACTAAGAATACTAATTTTAATGGTGTTAAACTTATGGATAATCAAAATATTGATCCTAAAGTTAACTCTAAACATTTAGCAAATGTTATGACAGGAGTTATTAAAAGTGTTAGTGGTGCAAATGTTGGTGATATTATAGAAATTCCTCAATATACAATAAGCACAAAAAATTTAGGAATTACTAATGGAAAATTAATTCAGGATAAAAAATCTATTCAAGATATAGATGTAAATGATGTATCTAAAGATAAGGGAATTAATATTTCTATAGTAGATAGTGCTATTGAAGAGGTGAATGCTATAAGAAGTAAATATGGAGCAATAGAACAAAGATTAAATTCAGCTTGTGATAATATAGGCTCAAGTTTAATTCCACTTCAAAAGGCCAGAAGTTTTTTAAGTGATTCTAATGTAGCTAAAGAATTTATGAAATTTACAAGAGCAGATTTATTAACTCAAGCATCAAATGCCATGATGGTTCAGAGTAATAATTTTCCTATGGATGCATTAAGAGTATTAGAAAACGTTAGATAATAAAATATTGAATGAATTTTAATTAAGTATTTTAGTACAATTATCGCTAAAATACTTAATTTTTTTAAAAATATTTAATAAAATATTAATTTAATTAAATGTAAATTAATAAAAAATTAAAATTTAAGGAACAACTTTGGATTAATAATGTTTAAAATACAATAAATGATATTTAATACAAAGTTTTTACATAAAAATAGCTAAAAGAAAAGGGTTTCTTTGTAGGGAATATTCTGAAAAATATGATTAAACGACTAAATTTTAATATTATATTGCTATTTTTTAAGTTTTACTACATAATATAAAAAAACATAGAAAAAAATAGCAGATTGATGTATAATGATAGGGTAGAAAATGAAGAAAATATTACCAAGGAAAATTTTAAAATTAAATTTAATTATAAATAATACGAAAATAAATTAAGGAGGTTGTCTTATGTCAATATATAAAATAGGTGCAGATCAATATACTTATGATTTGATAAAAAAAGGATTAGATGTATCAGCTTTAAGAGGCAGAGTTATTGCTAATAATATTGCTAATATAAATACTAAAGGATACAAAAAAAATAATGTTTCTTTTGAAAATACATTAAAAGATGTAAGTGATGATATTATAAGTAAAGGTTTTGTTAATTCATCTAGTAAAGATTTTGGACAAGTAGACATACAAAGAGATTATTCAACTAGTATGAGAACGGATGGTAACAATGTAGATATAGACATTGAAAAAACTAATCAGGCAGCAAATACATTGATGTATAATGCGTTAATAACAGCTGCAAATAATAGACTTAATATGACTAGAACGGTCATAAATGGTGCTGGGAGGTAATTTTTAAATGAGCAATATGTTTAGTAGTTTAAGAATAAGTGCTAGTGGATTAGATGCTGAAAGATTAAGAATGGATACTATAACATCTAATATAGTAAATGTCAATACTACTGGTGGAAAAAATGGTAAACCATATGTTAGAAAAATAGCATTATTTCAACAAAATCTTAATGGGGCGTTAGGTATGAATGGTGTAAAGGCTGTTGGGGTTGTCGATGATAAATCACCACTTAGAAAGGTGTACGACCCATCAAATCCTATAGCAGATAGGAATGGTTACGTTACAAAACCAAATGTAAACATATTGAATGAAATGGCAGATTTAATAGCATCATCAAGGTCCTATGAGGCTAATGTAGATACTTTAAATGCAGGAAAGCAAATGTTTATGAAAGCTTTAGAAATAGGAAGATAGGGGAAATGAAATATGATTATAAATGGGTTTGTTCCAAGTCAAAAAATATTTGATTTTGATGTTAATGGAATAAGTAAAAATCAACAAATTAGGGGTAATTCATTTACAGGGATATTAAAAGAAAAGTTAGATGAAGTTAATGATAAACAACTTAATGCAGACGCTTTAACAAGCAAGATGATAAAAGGAGAAAATGTAAATATACATAAAGTTATGCTTGCAGGTGAAGAAGCTAAGTTATCCTTACAACTTGCTGTACAAGTTAGAAATAAACTTGTAGAAGCATATCAAGAGATAAATAGGATGCAATTATAGTAAGGAGCTATAGAGAAATATGGATACGCTTAAACAAAATTTTAGTGGCATTATTAATAAGTTTAAAGAACTTAGAAAAGGTGTGAAAATTGCAATAGGAATATCTGTAGTTACTGCAATAGTAGCACTTATAGGACTTATAACTTATTTTAGTTCAAATAAATATCAAGTTTTATTTAATAACTTAGATGCAAAAGATGCACAAGTTATTACAGCAAAGCTTAAAGAAGAGAAAATAGACACACAGGTACAAGGAAATAAAATTTTAGTTCCAAAAGATAAAGTAGATGAGTTGAGACTTCAATTAGCACCTAGCATATCAAATGGAAGTCATGGATATGAACTAATGGATGAAAAAAATAGTTTTGGTATGACTGATGAAGAATTTAAGATAGAAAAAGTTAGAATGCTTCAAGGAGAACTTGAAAGAACTATAAAGAGTTTTCCACAAGTTCAAAGTTCAAAAGTTTTAATAACACCTTCAAAGGATTCAGTATTTATAAAAGAAGATAAACCAGCAAAAGCTTCAGTTTACCTTCAATTAAAAAATGGAGAGACTTTAAAGGACGATCAAGTTAGAGCTATAGTTTCATTAGTTTCAGCAAGTACAGAAAATTTACCTAAAAAAAATGTTGAAGTTGTAGATCAAAACTTAAAGCTTTTATCAAGAGGATTATTCGAAGATGTAGATGGCTCTACTGGAGTTAGTGGTTCATCATCAGTAGTAAAGCAACAAGCTTTAGAAAAAAGTTACGATGAAACATTAGAAAAAAGCGTTATGAAACTTTTAGAACCAGTAGTTGGTGAAGGAAAAGCTAAAGTAATAGTTCACTCTAGTTTAGATTTTAATTCAAATCAAAAAACACAGACAATAATAGATCCAAATAAAGTTATAGAAAGCCAACATACATTAAAAGATATTGTTAATGGTTCAGGAGATAGCTCAACAGTTAGTGAAAGTCCTGTAGATAATAATATGAGTAATAATATTGTTGATAAAAACAATAAGGATACGAGTAAAAACGTAAAAGAAGAACAAACAACAAAATATAACTCTGGTAAAACAGAAATCAAAACAATCAATGCACCTGGTGAGGTTAAAAGACTAACAGCTTCAGTAGTTTTAGATGGAAGCTTAGATCAAAATACTCAAGATGCTATTAAAAATTTAGTAGCAAATGCTATTGGATTTAAACAAGATAGAGGCGATGAGATTACAGTTGCAGCTATGAATTTTGATAATACTGCTAAAAATGATGCTAAAAAGCAATTTGAAAAAATGAAGCAGGATGAAGAAAAATCTAAGAAGTTAGCAACATACAAAGAAATAGGATTTGGAGTAGTTGCGGCAATAATATTATTAGGAATTTTATTATTCATATTAAAGAGAAGACAAAGAAAAAATAATGAACAAAAAATAGACATGATGATAAGTGATAATAATATTTATGCACAAGAAAGTCAAAAGTTTGAGCCAATTAACTTTGATATTAAAAATGAAAAAACTCATGTTGAGGGTGAAATTAAAAAATATGCAGAAGAAAAACCAGAACAAGTTGCAGATGTAATTAAATCTTGGTTATCAGAAAGTGAGAGGTGATTAATTTGGCAAGAGATAATTCAAAATTAAATGGACTACAAAAAGCGGCTATACTTTTTATAACTCTTGGTCCAGAGATTTCATCAAAAATATTAAAAGAATTTCCTGAAAGTGATATTCAAAAAATTACATATGAAATTGCTAATATAAATTCTGTCACATCTGATCAAAGACAAGAAATATTAAAAGAGTTCTTAGAGATGAATAAAGCTAAAGATTATTTAGTGGAGGGAGGACTTGATTATGCAAAAGTCCTTCTGTCTAAAGCACTAGGACCTCAAAGAGCAAATGAAATATTAAATAAAATAGCAGAAGCAACTCAACAATATAGACCATTTTCAATTGCAAGAAAAGCAGATGCTTATCAAATATTAAATGTTATAACTAATGAGCATCCACAAACAATAGCTTTAATTTTAAGTTATTTACAACCAGAAAAAAGTGCTCAAATAATGTCAGAACTTCCAGAAGAAGTTCAAAGTGATGTTGCTTATAGAATTGCTACTATGAGCAATTCTTCACCAATTGTTATTAAAGAAATTGAAAAAGTTTTAGAAAGCAAACTTTCATCAATTGTAAGAACGGAGCAAAGTTCAACTGGCGGTCTTCAAAGCTTAGTTGAGATACTTAATAAAGTTGATAGAAATACTGAGAAGAATATAACAGAGAGCTTAGAAAGAGAAGATGCAGAACTTGCTGAAAAAGTTAAGAGTAATATGTTTGTATTTGAAGATATTATCATGCTTGATGATGGAGCAATTCAAAGAGTTCTTAGAGAGGTTGATATTAAAGACTTGGCGCTTGCACTTAAGGGATGTTCTGAAGAAGTTTCAAATACTATATTTAGAAATCAATCGAAAAGAGCTGCGGAATCTCTAAGAGACGATATTCAATTCTTAGGACCAGTAAGACTTGCAGATGTTGAAAAATCACAACAAAAGATTGTTTCTACAATTAGAAAATTAGAAGATGCAGGAGCAATAATAATTTCAAGAGGTGGAGATGATGAAATCATCATTTAACGTTATAAAAAATAATGATGTTAGATTAAAAGAAAGTAAAGTTATAGATACTTTATATTTTAATATTGAAAGCTTAGATGAAGATAGCAAGGAAAAGGTTGAACTAAATATACAAGAAGCTCAAAGGTTAAGAAATCAAAAACAAAATTTTGAAAAATTAAGAGAAGAAATTATTAAAAATGCAGAAATAGAAAAAGAAAAAATAATTGATAATGCTTATGAATGTGCAGAAGAAATAGAAAAAGAAGCTTACCAAAAAGGATTTTCACAAGGTGTTCAAAATGGACATGAAGATGGATATAAAGAAGCTTATGAAGAAAATATAAAAAGAGCAGAAGAAGAAATTCTTGATGCAAAGGTTAAAGCACAAGAATTTCTTATGAGTGCACAAGAACAATATGAAAAATATTTAGTTGAAAATCAAAGCAATATAATTTCTTTAGCAATAAAAATTGCAGAACAATTAACTAAAAAAGAATTAAGAGAAATTGATGGGTTAAATCAATTAATAGAAGAAGCACTTGAGAATGCTAAAAAATGCAAAAGTGTAATTATAAAGTGTAATGAAAAGCATAAAGAAGCTATAGAAAACAATCTTGAAGTTTGGAAAAATAAATTTTCTATAGGAGATAAGTTTTTTATAATAATTGATAATTCATTAGAAGAAGGAAATGCAATTATAGAAAAAGAAAATGGAATATCAAAAGTTGGAATAGACTTTGGTCTTGAAAAGCTTAAAGAGGCATTAAGGTAGGTGAAAGTATGCTTTCTATAGATTATGATTTTTTAAGTAAAAAAATATCTGAAATAAATCCAATTCATAATGAGGGAATTGTAAGTAAAGTAATTGGATTAACAATAGAAATAGAAGGTGTTAAAGCTTTTGTTGGAGAACTTTGCACAGTTTATAGTTTAGATAATAAGCCTATAAAATGTGAAGTTGTAGGATTTAAAAATGATGCAGTACTTTTAATGCCATTAGGGGAGCTTATTGGGGTAGCTCCTGGATGCAGAGTTGTTCCTGAAGGAAGACCTTTAAATGTTAAATGTAGTGATGAACTTCTTGGAAAAATAATAGATGGACTTGGAATGCCCTTCAAAGGAGATGAAATCTCCTTTGGAGAGGAATATCCATTGGATAATGCACCTCCAGATCCATTGACTAGAAGAAGAATTAAAGAAATTATTCCAACTGGAGTTAGAGCGATAGATGGATTTTTAACTTGTGGAGAAGGACAAAGAATAGGAATATTTGCAGGTAGTGGAGTTGGAAAAAGTACAACACTTGGAATGATAGCAAGAGAAGCAGAAGCTGATGTTAACGTTATAGCTTTAATTGGTGAGAGAGGTAGAGAGGTTTTAGATTTTATAGAAAAAGACCTTGGCGAAGAAGGTATGAAAAAATCTGTTATAGTTTGTGCAACTTCTGATAAACCAGCTCTTATAAGACTTAAAGGAGCTTTAACTGCAACTGCAATAGCTGAGTACTTTAGAGATAAGGGAAAAAAAGTTATTTTAATGATGGATTCTGTAACTAGATTTGCTATGGCACAAAGAGAAGTTGGACTTGCTATAGGAGAACCTCCTGCAACAAAAGGATATACTCCTTCAGTTTTTGCAATGCTTCCAAGACTTATGGAGAGGTCAGGAACTTCTGATAAAGGTTCTATTACAGCATTTTATACGGTACTTGTTGATGGAGATGATTTTAATGAGCCAATAGCAGATACTGTTAGAGGTATTTTAGATGGACATATAGTTTTATCTAGAGAATTAGCTCATAAAAACCACTATCCAGCAATTGATGTATTAAACTCAGTAAGTAGACTTATGCCTTCAATAGCAGATGAAAATCACTTGAAAGTTTCATCTTTTGCAAGAGATTTACTTGCAACATTTAAAAATTCAGAGGATTTAATAAATATTGGAGCTTACGTTAGAGGAAGTAACGATAAGGTAGATATGGCTATTGATTATAATGATAGCTTAATAAATTATTTAAGACAGGGTATAAATGAAAAATCTTCATTTGAAGAAAGCAAAGAAATATTAGTATCTATGTTTAGAGGGTAATTAGATTATGGAAAATGCATTTAGATTTAATCTTCAAAAGGTTCTTGATATAAGAAAAGACAGAGAAGATGAGAGTATTAGAAATTTTAAAAATTCTCAAAATGAGAAATTAGTAATAGAAAATAAAATTATAAGTTTAAAAGACAGTTATGAAAAATATAGAGGAATAAAACCTAACGAGGATGTTATATATCAGAAGATAAAAAGAAATTATTTAAATTCTTTAACTGGTGCAATTAATAATAAAAAAGTAGAACTTCAATATAAAGAGATAGAAGTTGAAGAAAAAAGAAAAGATTTAAATGAGAAAAGATTAGAAAAAAGAACTGTTGAAATATTAAAAGAAAAGCAATATGAAAAATTCATAAAAGAGCAAAATAGAGTTGAAAGAGTTACCAATGATGAGTTAGCTTTATATGCTTTTATGAGAAATCAGAAAGCTTAAAGTTTATTGAAGGGAGGTGAAAATATGAAGATGAATTTTATAAAAAGTATTGAGAATAATTTTAATTCGCTAAAGGAATCAACTAATAAGAAAAATTTAAAATTAAATGGCAATAAAAATTTATTTAAAGATAGTTTGAATTCTTTAAAAAACAAAGATACAGAAAAAGTTAAATCAAGTTATAAAGATAATGATAATGATAATGATAATGATGATGATGATGATTATGTAAAAGAAGCTTTAGAATTTTTAAATTCGTTAATTAACAGCCCAAATTCTAATATCAATAATAATTCTAAAAATATAGATGGAAATTCTTTAGTTGAGAAAAGTTATGGATTAAAGTCTGGAGAATTAAGTGATTTAAAAAAAGTTATATTAGATGGAAATATATCTAAAGAAGATTTATTTAAAGAAGGAAATTTACTAGAAGTTTTAGAGAACTTAAGCAAAGAACTTCAAATGATTTTAAATGGTAAAACTTTAGGAAGCAATAAAGATGAGCTACTTAAAAAAATTAAGAGTATGGAAACTTCTTTAAACATAAGTAATAAACAAATTTTAGAGTTAATAAAAAATAGACTTCAAGGTTTAGAGAATACAATAAATAAATTTGGAGTTAACATTGAAAAATCTGATATTAAAGGCTTAATTGAAAAGCTAAAGACTACAGAAAATCTTATGAAAAATTTAATTCAAAAGCAACTTAAACTTAACAAAGATGCTTTAAATAAAAATGAGGCTAAATCATTTGAACAATTGTTAAAAAATATTGATGATGAATCTTTTAATAATAAAACAGTTAAAAACTTTAGAGAGGTTTCAATAGAAGAAAATAATTCTAAAGATATAATTCAAAGTAAAGAGGAAAAGTTACTTAATGACATTATTAAAGGAAAAAAGTCACATAATAAATTTCAGCAAGGTTTATTTTCTGGAGTGGCTCAAAAAAATAATGACAATAACCTTAAAATTGAAAGTATGGGAAGTATAAAAATAACTCCACAAAATCCCGTAGATGGCGTTATTAAAACTGTTAAGTATATGAATATAAATAATTTGCAAGAGTTAACAGTTAAGATTAATCCAGCAGAGCTTGGTGAATTAACTATTAAATTAACTATGAGTTCTGATGGTATGAAGGCTTCAATACTTGCAACTAATAAGGATACATATAACATTTTAAACGCTAACATAAATGATTTGAAAAATTCTCTTAATAACCAAAATATAAAAGTTATAGATGTTTTCATTAATTTAAATAACAATAATGAAGATAATCAAAATTTCCAAAATCAATATAATGAAGCTAATTTAAATAATAGTCAAAATGGAAATGGCAATCAAAGAGAAGAAAATAGAAATCTTAAAAATTCAAATCAAATAATTGAAGAAATAAAAATAGATGAAAAAAAAGAAGATAACTTAATAAATGCTTTTGCATAGAAAGGAGAGAAGTTTATGGGAAATGATTTTAATAATACAAGAGTAAGTTCAGGACATTTAAATGGTGTTGGAGCAACTGAAAGAGGCACTAAAATTGTAAAGCCAGGTAGTGATATGGATAAGAATGCATTTCTTAAAATATTATCAGCAGAGCTTTCAAATCAAGACCCAATGAGTAATGCAGATTCAACTAAATACATATCTCAAATGGCGCAGTTTACTGCAATGGAACAAATGACTAATTTAAATGAGACAATGAATGGATTTGTAGCAAATTCTTTAATTGGAAAAGCAATTACTTTGAAGAATTTAGATAATGACGGAAAACCATATATGGGTGTAGTAAGAAGTGTAACTAATAAAGCTGGAACTTCAATTATTTCTGTTGAAGTAAATGAAAAAGGTAAGAGTACAATAAAAGATTTTGATAAAAATGATGTAGCGACAATATTAGATACTCCTAACTATTCTTTAAGAGGAATAAATAATTTAGGAAATAATATGTCATTTTTATTAGCTTCATCATTTATAGGAAAAGAAGTTGAAGTTAATGATAAGAGTGAAAAGGGAACACTAGAAAGTCTAAAAGGAACTGTTGTTAGTACGTTTAAAGAAAAAGGTATAGTAAAAGTTTCAGTAAAACTTACTGGGGAAGATAAAATTAAAAATTATAACTTAGATGATGTAACAAAAGTTAGTCAAAGTGATAATAAAACGCAAGTAAATAAAACTATTAATATTTAGAAGAATAAAGTAGGTGAACTTATGGGGTATAGGATTATTAATGGTAAAGCTTATCCAGTAGGACAATTTAATAACTTAGAAAATAATATATCTAAAAATAAGGCTCAAAATAAAGTTAATGAAACAAATTTTAAAGATGTATTAAATAAAACTATAAGTAATGTTAAAAATGAAAACAGTTTTACCATATCAAATCATGCTTCAGAGAGATTAAAAAACTTAGACTTTACTTCTAAAGATTATAAAGAAATACAAAGAGGTTTTAATATTGCAGAGAAAAAAGGTGCAAAAAATACCTTAATGCTTTATAAAGAAGTAGCTTTAATAGCTAGTATAAAAAATAAAACTTTAATAACTGCAATAGAAAAAGAAAGAGCAAAAGAAAATGTTTTTACTAATATAGATAGCGTAATAATACTTTAGGCTGGACCTTTTTATAGGAAGCCTAGCTTTGCTGAAAGATAGATGCAAAGCATAATAATTGTAAAATTGGAGGAACTTTTTATGAGAGCAATGTATTCAGGAATAAGTGGTATGAAAGTAAACCAAACAAGATTAGATGTTATAGGTAATAATATAGCGAACGTAGGAACAACTGCATTTAAGAGTTCAAGAGCAAGATTTGAAGATTCTTTAAGCCAAGCAGAAAGAAGTGCATCAGCACCAAGTACAAGCCTTGGAGGGACTAACTCTGGAGATGTAGGTCTTGGAGTTCAACTAGCAGGAATAGATAGAATGATGCAACAAGGAAATATGCAACCAACAGGTAGAGCATTAGACTGTGCAATAGATGGTAATGGATTTTTTATGGTAAGTAAAGGACCTACTGTTTTTGATAAATCTCTTGCAATAGATCATAGCAAAGGAAAACACGTGATCGATACAAAAAAAACAACTGCAAAATCTGAAGTTCTTTTTACAAGAGATGGAGCGTTTACTTTAGACCAAGATGGTAATTTATTAACATCAGATGGATATAGAGTAATGGGATATTCTTTAATGGCTAAAGCAGGTGGTGGAGAAGAAAGCTTAAAAGAAGGTAGAAAAGCTGGTGAAGAAGTTAAGTTTGTAGATGCTTCTGAAGAATTAAAAGCTGTAAGTGATAGCTTAAAAACATTAAAGGTTCCAGAAAAAGTAGATATAGGTGGAACTTTTTCAAGGGTTAAAACTTTTACTATAGATAAACAAGGTTTAATTACTGCACAACTTGAAGGTGGAAAGGTTGCTGCTCTAGGACAAATAGCTATGGCTGGATTTAGTAATCCAGAAGGGTTACAAATAAAGGGTAAAAACCTTTATAGTTCATCAGTAAACTCTGGAGTTACCACATTAAGAACAGGGATTGGAGAAGCTGTAGAAGATAATAGTGATGCTTTTGGTGCTATGCTTCAAGGAAATCTTGAAATGTCAAATGTAGATTTAGCAGAACAATTTACAGACATGATAGTTACAAGCAGATCATTCCAAGCCAATGGTAAGATAATAACTACTGGAGATGAACTTCTTCAAGATATTATAAACTTAAAGAGATAGGTTTAATATAAGTTAAGAATAGAATTGCATCAGAATAATTAAAAAAGTAAATATAATTTAAGATTTGATGCAATTCTTAAAAAAGGGGATTTAATATGATAAATCTGACTTGTTTAAATAAGGATAAGTTTGTTTTAAATGCAGACCATATTGAAAGAGTTGAGGAAGTACCAGATACAATAATAACTTTAACTAATGGTAAAAAGTACATAGTATCTGAATCGTTAGAAGAAGTTGTAAATAGAGTTATAGCTTATAAAAATAAAATATTTAATCTTAATGTGTAGTTAATTAAAAATTTTATTTTTATAGAAAAATTAAATTATAAATTATTTTGTATAAATGGTTATTTAGAGAATATTAAACAGAAGATTTTTTAGTTTTACATAGGAAAGGATTGAATAAAAGTGGCAGAAAAAAAAGGGAGTAATAAGCTAGGAATAATACTTGGATTTATTTTAGCTTTAGTAATTGTTGCTGGAGGAACTTATTTCTTTACACTTAAAAACACAAGTGGTAAAAAAGAAGTTCATCAAAGACAATTAAGTTTTTGTGATTTAGGAAGTATGCTTGTTAATTTAAATGATGAGGAAGCAAATAAGTATATGCAAGCTCAAGTATCACTTTCATATGATGAGAAAAATGAGCATTTAAAGGATGAGCTTAAAAATGATACACCAGCTTTAAGAGACCTTGCAATATATTATTTTAAAGCTCAAAAAGCATCTGATTTTTCAGCAGCAAATCAAGAAAAAATAAAAGATGGTTTATTAAAAGAACTAAATAAGAAATTAAAAAGTGGACAGATACAAGATATTTGTTTTCAACAGTTAACAATTCAATAATTAAGATAAAAGGAAAAAAATATGGACATCTTTATAGCCATTGTCGAAATGATTGTAGTTTTAATAATAATATTAATTTTAATAACTATAACCTTAAAATTAGGTGGAAAAAAATATAATGATATGCAAAAAGGTAGGTATATCAAAGTTATAGAAAAGGTACCAATAACTAAAGATAATTCAATTACTTTAGTTAAGCTTGGGGAAAAAGGATATGTTTTAACATCTTCTAATGGAAAAGTTGAAAAATTAAAAGAACTTACAGAAGAAGAAATGTTAAAAATAGAAAATGATAAAAAGCAAGCTAATGAGGAAATAATAAAAAAATTTAATTATGTTGGTACTGAATTAAAACAAAAAATAAAATCAATAAAGACACGAGGAAAGCAAAAATGAAGAAATATTTAAGAATAGGAATGTTTTTTCTAGTTGCACTTGTAGCTATAGGGAGTATTGGATTAAGTGTTAAAGCAGCGCCTCAAAATGCTGCTATTCCACCTGTTAATATAAGTATTGGAAATGGTGGTAATTCTCCAAAAGAATATGTTTCTAATATACAACTTTTATTGCTTTTAACAGCACTTTCAATACTTCCTTCATTTTTAATAATGATGACAAGTTTTACTAGAATAATAGTTACCTTTTCATTTTTAAAAGGAGCTTTAGGTGCACAACAGTCCATACCAAATCAAATTTTAATTGGACTAGCATTATTTTTAACTATATTTATAATGGCACCTGTATATAACAAGGTAAATGATACCGCTATTAAGCCTTATTTAGAAAGTAAAATTACTCAGGAACAGGCTATAGAAATTGGTCAAAAACCTATAAGAGAATTTTTACTTAAACAAACAAGACAAAAGGACTTAAAGTTATTTGTTGATTTGTCAAATATAGATGAAACAAAAATAGATAAGGATAATGTTCCTTTATATGTTGTTGTTCCAGCTTTTGCAATAAGTGAATTAAAAACAGCATTTCAAATAGGATTTTTGATATACTTGCCATTTTTAATTATAGATATGGTCGTCGCAAGTGTTTTAATGTCTATGGGAATGTTTATGCTACCACCAGTAATGATTTCCTTGCCATTTAAACTTTTACTATTTGTATTAGTAGATGGATGGTATTTAATAGTGAAATCATTAGTTACTAGTTTTTCGTGAGGTGATTTAATATGAGCGAACAAATGATTATAGGAATTGTTAAGGATGCTATGATGACAGCACTTAAAATTTCAGCTCCTTTTTTAATAGTAGCTATTGTTCTTGGACTTTTAATAAGTATATTTCAAGCTACAACACAAATTCAGGAGCAAACTTTAACCTTTGTACCTAAACTTTTGGGTATTGCAGTCGTTGGACTATTTTTAGGTGGTTGGATGATGAATATAGTTATTGGATTTACTCAAAGAATATTCACGCTAATATCAAATATCGTTCATTAGGAGAGGAATCTTGATAGATACAAGTTATTATTTAGCAGTTTTTTTTATATTTGTAAGATTAATCAGTTTCTTAGGTATAATTACTGCGTTTTTCCCAAATTCAACGCCTAAAAGCTTAAGAATATTTTTTACTATAATACTTTCGTTTATGTTAGGTAATATAGTAGATCATTCATCAATAGCTAATATAAGTTCAAATTTTATTTTAGTTATGTACATATTAAATGAGTTCATGACAGGGGTATTGCTTGGGTTTATGGTAAACTTATGCTTTTATGTATTTCAATTTGCAGGAAGTTTTATTGATATGCAAATTGGGCTTTCAATGCTTTCAATGTATGATCCAAACTTAAAAAGTAATGCAACTTTGCTTTCAAGGATAATTTATTGGGTTGGAATACTTGAGTTTTTTGCAATTGATGGTCCTCATACACTAATAAAACAACTTACTGCTAGTTTTAACATAGTAGCAATAGGAAAAAGCATTATATATGCTAATACCTTAACTACCATATTACATGCATTTTCTAAATACTTTATTATAGGTCTTAGGATAGCACTACCAATAGCATTTATAGTATTGATAGCTGATTTAACACTAGGACTTATATCAAGAACTGTTCCTCAACTTAATATAATGGTAATTGGTTTTCCAATAAAGATATTAATTGGAATAGGAGCATTTTTAATAGCACTTCCAATAATAATCAAAGAGATTATAGTTGGATTTGATAGTATAAATTCAATACTACATTCTTTATTTAGAGCATTACCTTTAGTTTTAATTTTTGCATCAGATGAAAAAACAGAGGAAGCAACTCCTAAGAAAAAATCTGAAGCAAGAAAAAAGGGACAGATTGCAAAAAGTAAGGATGTTAATATTGCTTTAACAATGCTTGCATGTACTTTTGTTTTAATTGTTTTTACAGGACCTTTAGGGCTAGAACTTAAAAATGATTTAATATATTTTTTAAGTTCTGATTTTAAAAATAATTTAACATTAGTAGAAGCAGGAAAAAATTTAACTCTTGTTACATTCAAAATTGGGAAAATATTTTTACCTATAGTACTTCCAGTAATGTTTGTTGGAATAGTAGCATCTTTAGCTCAAACTAAAATGTTATTTTCAATAGAGGCAATAAAGCCTTCATTTAGCAAAATAAATCCTATAAATGGATTTAAAAATATGTTTTCTAAAAAAAGTTTTGTAGAACTTATTAAAAATCTTTTTGTAGTTACAGTATTGTCTTTTATAGGGTACAACTATGTTAAGGATAATTTTAGTCATATTTTAGAAATAGGAAGAGCTTATCTTCCAACAGTAGGAAATCAACTAAAAGATATAGTAATGAATATTTTTGTAAGAATTACTATGGTATTAGTAATCTTAGGTGCTGTTGATTATTTTGTTCAATTTAGAATGCATAAAAAAGATTTAAAGATGTCAAAGCAAGAAATTAAAGAAGAGTATAAACAAGCAGAGGGAGACCCTCAACTTAAGTCAAAGATAAAACAAAGACAAAGGGAAATGGCAACTAGAAGAATGATGCAAGCAATACCAGATGCTACAGTAGTTGTTACAAACCCAACACATTTAGCAATTGCATTAAAATACAAAGATGGAGAAAATGAAGCTCCTATTGTAGTTGCAAAGGGTGCAGACAACTTAGCACTTAAAATAAAAGAAGTTGCTAAGGAAAATGATGTGCCTATAGTTGAAAACAAACCATTAGCTCGTATGATGTATGAAACAATAGAGCTTGATAGGGAAATACCTGAAGATATGTATCAAGCAGTAGCTGAAATATTAGCTATGGTTTATAAGATAAAAAAATAAAAAACTA
>JANZXU010011068.1:0-15395 GCA_027576215.1 Amissidens hainesi | reverse complement strand
GTAAGTCTATAATTAGGTATATGTTCTTCACATATTGTACATATTATAAACTATTTTCTTTTTACAGTAAACTAAAATATAAATAAATTCAAGGAAACCCAATACTACTAAAATGTATACATAACTATACGTTAATATACATAACTATACATAACTATACCATTGATAATATCACTTATTTACCTTATAATGTAAATAATATTTATAGCGAGGTGTAATTATGAAAAATAGAAAAAATAATTATGTTTACAGCTTAAGAATAAATAAAGAACAAATGGAATTGTTAAAGAAAAATAAGAATGTAAAAGAAGATTTAAACAGATATGTTAGAGAATATTTAGATATCTTTTTAAAAAATAATAATAATTAAATTGTTTTTAACCCCACCATTAACGGCCGTTTTTGGTGGGGCTTTTTATTTTAATAAATAATATCTAATTTATAATAAAATGTTATGCCAAAACTTATGTCAAAAACATTATTTCATAATTGCACTTATATAACCTTTTTGGTAGAATTGTCAACGGGAGTTGATTAAATGTTAATAGGTTATGCACGAGTTTCAACAGAAACACAAAATTTAGATAGACAATTAGATTTATTAAATTCATCTAATTGTGAACGTATTTATCAAGAAAAGATAACTGGTACTACAAAAGAGCGACCTGAACTTGAAAAAATGTTAGATAGCTTAAGGTGTGGTGATACGATTGTAGTATGTGAATTAACTAGATTAAGCAGATCTACAAAAGACTTATTTAATTTAGTGGAAGAAATAAATAAAAAGGGATGTAATATTAAAAGTTTAAAAGAAACTTGGCTAGATACAACCACCCCTCAAGGCAAATTAATGTTTACAATTTTTGCAGGAATAAGTCAATTTGAACGTGATTTAATTAGTCAAAGAACTAAGGAAGGTTTAGAAAGTGCAAGGGCTAGAGGAAGGAAAGGTGGTAGACCTAAAAAAAATACTGACGATATAAATAAAGCTTTAAGACTTTATAATTCAAAAGAGTATTCATTAAAAGAGATTTATGAAATGACTGGAGTAAGCCAAACATCTTTATATAGATATTTAAAATCATTTAAAGATAAAGAGTCCTTAAATGATTGCAATGTAGAAAATATAGCTAAAATGAGAATGTAGCTTAGAGTAGAAAATAACAATAAATTTGTTCGTGGAAAAAGTAAAGTTAGAAAAGAAATAGACTACTATTTACAACGAAATTATAATCTAGAAGAATTTAGTATTAACTCCAGAGAGTACATATTCTATGTTCCTTATGAAACAATTGATGATTTGAACAATAATGTATATTATATAGCTGAAGAAATTAACAACGAAGCAGATTATCGAAATTGTTTTGCCGAATTTGATATATATTGTGATGAGTTAAATCTTAGTTGGTAGTAATTAATTTGGAAATATATTAAATGAACACTAAGCGTATTTGCTTAGTGTTTTATTTGTATTTTGACACTTAATTTTGACACCTTTTCATATCTCAATTATACGTTGCACTTTTATCGGTATCAATACTTGTAAGTTTTGACCTACGCTTTTATCTTTAGGGGCCGCTCCGCTTTTTTAGAAATTTTGAATCAAAGTTTATTCAAAGTCAGTGATTGATTAGTGTAACTAATGGATATATCGATTTTATGATATATTCTTTTTTATGCATTTTTATTATAAATTAACTAAAGTTATTGGTATTGCTGGCTTTAAAGCCAGTCTGATCAAAAATTTGGGAGAAAATGCAATTTGGCCTTACTTATTTTATTTTAGAGCAAACCTATATAATTCATATCATAAAATTAAGATTTAAAAATCATTATAAACTATATTTTTAATTTTTATTGTTAATGTAAAATCAAATTTTAAATTTGAGAAGTCAAAGTTTTTATTACTCTTCTAATTAATATAATGTTATAATTTAATTATTCATAAAATTGGAGGTGTTATCGTGGTTATTAGTTATAATAAATTATGGAAACTACTTATAGACAAAAAACTAAAAAAGAAAGATTTAATGAATTTAGCTGATATTAGCAGCTCAACACTTGCTAAAATTAGTAAAAATCAACAAGTAAGTATGAATGTTATAGGACGTATTTGTATATCTTTAAAATGTAATATAGGTGATATAATGGATATATTAAGTGAGGAAAATATTAAAAACTTTTCATAAATTCAAAAACTATTAATTAGAAACTGAGGGGATTAAATGGAACAAATAAAATGGACTACTGTTAGCTCATGGATTGATGAAACATTAGAATTATTTAAGCATATAAACGATGATTTTAATATTTTACAAATATCTGAAAAAGTAAAAAATGGTGAAATATTTAGTGATAGAAAAATTAATTCTGCTAAACGTGTTTTTGAATCAATAAAAGCACGATATTTAAAAAATAACAATGAAAAAATTATTGCACTTTCTAAAATACTTAATTCCAACATTTCTTATCAAGAAAAAAATAATTATTTATTGATATTTTACTTAGAATATGAAACATTAGCCAGGTTATTTATGGAAAATTATATTTATAATAATTTTAATAAATTTAATCAAAAAGTATTTACACAAATGGATTTAGACAGATTTTTTGAAATAGTTTTTGAAAATTATAATAAAATGTTACCAGTTAGATTGCAAAATGGCATATCAGATTCAAGTACAATAAAGGTAAGAAATATTTTATATAAAAATATTGAAAATTTTGGTTGGATAGACAGTAGCAATAATAAAATAACTGTAAAAAGACCTAATCTTACACCTGAATGGTTTGTATTTACATTATATTTATATTTTAATGATGAATGTATAAATGCTAAAGATGTTTATAACTCTACTATATACAAACGATTTTTATTAAATGAGTTTGACATAGAATATTTAGTAACTGGAGCAAAACTTAAAGGTTTAATCGGTACCAATATATTAGGGGATATAAGTACGATTACAAAATACAAAAAGGGGATATTAGAGTATGCAAAAAACTATAAATAATGTATTAGCTGAAATTAATAGAGTTATTGTTAAGCCACCTTCAAGACCTATTCGTCTAATGTTTTTCGATACAATGGTACTTTGTCAATTTGTTCAAAATAAAGTTAAAGATAAATTTGAAATTAATGAAATTATAAATATAAATGATTTTTTTAACAGCGATGAATTTATTAATGTAGAAGATAAACTCTCCGAAGTAGAATTACAGAAAGGAAATAAAAGCAATAAACTTCAAAGAATACTTTGCCAATCTTTGGAGAAATATATTATATCTTTTATTGAAAAAAATGAACCAAAAAAAATTCTAATTATAGAAGATTCTGAGCTTTACAACAATGAGTTTGATCCAATACATTTTTTATCAGCCTATATGTACGAACATTATTTAATAATTGAAAAAGAAATAGCAATAATTTGGCTAACCGTAGGGCAAAAAGAAGAGTATGAATCAAATAAATATAAATATTATAAAACAGATATAACAAACGGTAGAACAATAAATTTATCTCAGGATGGATTTAGTAGTTGTATATTTGATTATAAATCAGATTATTAGGGAGGTAACCATAATGAAAAAAGTATATGAATCTTTTGATAGAGATATTAAAAGAGCATTTAATGATGTATCAACAGTTGATAGACATATAACTGCACTTGATATTGATGAGTATGTTGTCACTCATAACGTAGAAGATATTTTAGGGTGTTTTGTTTCCTATTTTTTTGATGATGAAGAAGCATTTCCAAATTCAAAGGAAAAATGCAACTTTTTACAAGATAAATATCGCGATAAAATAGGTCCTGGTGTTTGGATAAGAGGTTTTTTTGGTGCGGGTAAATCACATTTATTAAAAGTAATTCACACACTATTTACTGAAGAACTATTAGAGTATAAAGATGAAGAAGGAAAACTTAATAATTTAAATGTAGTTAAGGCAATACAAGAAAAAGTAATTAATAGTGACATTGCAGAACTAATTGGAAATATTAATCCTAAAGATTACTTGACTTTTATTTTTTCTGCTAATCATATAACAAAAACAGGTGACACTGTTGTAGATTGTTTGCCAAAAGAAATCTCAAGACAGTTAGGCATTCCTTTTGATGAAGATCAAGAATACTCAGCTATGGATGTTGCAGAATTTTTAAAGGAAACGTTAAAAAATTCTGGTAAAAAGAGAATGCTTATTTTTATAGATGAAATTTTAGATCTTTTAGATACTGGTGAAAAAGTTCGTAAGTTTGAAGGCTTAATAGAACTATTAAATAAAGATATTTGGTTTATAGTAACTTCACTTGAAGCTAAAACAAAGCTATTAACCACTGTAACAGCTGAACGAATGATTCATCGTTTTGGACAAGAGCAAATACTTTATCCTGAAGAAATGGTTTGGATAGTTAAACGAAGATATCTTGCAAAGACTGATGAAGCAAGCAAAGAAATAGAGCAAAAAATAAATATAGCAAAATTACAATATTTATTTTCAGGTGCTTATTTATCAGATACAAGAGATGGAAAAATTGAAATTCCAAATATTATTGCTTCATATCCATTCTATCCTTTCCAACTTGCTTATATGAAAGAACTTCTAAAAAATGAGAGTAAGGGTTCTGCAAGAAATATGATGAAAACTATTAAATCTATAGTTAAGAATCCTGAAGTGTATAATAAAGAATTAGGGTATTTTATTGATATTGAATTAATTTATGACGAATTAAAAAGTAAGCGAAGTATAGAAGATGAGTATAGCGATCTAATAAATGGATTAGAAGGTGCTCCTATAACTGATGATGATAATAACATTATAAATAAAGAGCCATTGCTTAAAACTTTAAAAGCTATTGTTTTACTATCACAAGTAAAACCAGAGGGAGTAAAAATTAATATGATTTTACCTTTTGTATATGGCGAAAATTTGATTAACAGTGAAAATAAATTACTTGATTATTTAGAAGTATTAGCAAATGAAAATTTCATTAATAATGAAGGTGGGATATACAAACCAATTACAAAAAAAGAATCAGATGTATGGACAAGAATTAAAAACATATCATCGATAACTGAATCTTCTATAAGAGAATATATCAACAAAAAAATATATAGAAGTTTTAATGCTACATATAATGCAGGCAAATATCCAATTAAAGTAAAAACAAGTGACTTTTCTAAAGAAATTGCATTTGTTTTAAAGCCATCTGATATTAGCAACGAATTCCCTAATGTTTATTCTTGCATTCCATTTGAAAACGACATTGAGAGGCTTAAAAAACAAGCTTTTGATTTTAGTAATGATAAAGAAAAATTATTTTTAATACCAAATAAAAAATATGATGGAAATTCTCTATATAACGCTACTAAATTTTATTTACAAATGGATGAAGCACTGAAAAGAGAAGCTGATTTTGGTATAGATCAAAAGTTAAGGATACAAATTGAAACTAAGCGAGATATAGCTGTTGATGGTGATATTGATAAAATGATTGAAGAATGTTTTAAATACTCAATTGTTTCATACAATGGGCAAGAAAATAAAGATTTTTTAACTTCTTCATCTCAAAGAGTTATAAATGAATGTGAAAAAATGCTAAAGAAGAAATACACTATGTTCTTTGGAAAAATGTTAAGAGATCAAATAGATACTTTTATTAATAAAGAAATATTTTCACCGACTCTTAAAATGAATGCTCAATATTTAAAAGATTTAGATTTGATTGACAGTAGCGGTATAGTTAATACAGAAAATAGGTATTATAATGAGTTTCTTAAATTTTTTCCAAATAATGGTTTTGAAAAAGATGGTTGTAATATTGTTGATGAATTTTCAAAAGGAAAATATGGTTGGGAACTTGATACAATTAAAATACTAACGGCACTTGCTATAAAAAATAGTGATTTAAAAATTACAAGAGAAGGAAGATCATTTTCTATTCCAGAAGATATTCATGAATTAACTAGTAAAAATGGTCCTTTTACAACAAGAAAAAGAGATCTTTATGATAGTTGTAAATTTACTAAAATTAATATTTCAGATGAAGAAATTAAAAAAGCCATTACAACTATAAAATCTATAGATGCTAATATACTTGTAGCAATTAAATTAAAAGATGTTGCTGAAAAAATTAAAATATTAACAAAAAACACTAAAAATATTGATATTGATAATATTTGTCCAGAAATAATTTCTAAAACTATAAAAGATGAAATATATGTTATATCAGCTATTTCAAATGATATTGAAAAGAGAACTGATTCAGAAGATATTATCCTCACTTTTAATAAAAAAATATGTACTAAAGAAACAATAGCTAAATTTAAAAATGTACTTTATATTGCACAAAATCAAACTAAAATTGCTTTTATTTCCAGAATATTTATGTTAATTAAAAATTCTATAAATTCAGAAAATAGTATTTTGATAGAACTGTCAAATAAATTTATATCAGGTGAACCTAAATATTATGATGAAATTGTGAAAAAATACAAAATTATCTTTAACGAAAAATATAAAGAATATGAAAAACTTTATAATTCTATCGTAAAAGATATTAAATCACTTCCTGAATGGCTAAAAATAACACAACAACAACAAACTAAAGTAATAGATATTATTAAATTTATAAAATTAAATGATTTTATTTTTGAAGGATTGAAAATTAAAAATATTGGAACATTAGATGATTTAAGTGTATTAATTAACAAATTAAATGCTACAAAAACAGTAGCCTCTAAACAAGTTCATCTATTTAATGATCAAAATCAACTAGAAAAGAGAAAAAAATTAAACGAAGAAAAGGAAGAAATTTCTCAAAATACAGAATCATTAAATAATCGTATATTTAAAAGTTTCAAGTCATACTCTAATGGTAAAATTATCAATATAGATAGTATAGAAAAATTAGAAGAACTTGAAATAATGTTTATAGATATAAAAAATAAAATAAAAAAAGATTTACAAGATGGTAAAAAAATTACCTTAGAATTATAATGGAGGATTTTAAATGTCAAGAGCAACACTGAAACCTATAATATCTAAATTAAGAGAAATTATTATAAAAGATATCTCTGGCAAAATGGAGAAATTTGGATTCGATATTAATGGAAATGTAACAATAAACAAACCACTTAGTGAATATGATACCATTATAAAAAACAATTTGATTAGTTTATTTGAAAGTAAAAACATAAAAGGTAATAAAAAAGAATACATTGCTTATATTCAAGATAGTGCTAGAACTTTTTTACACATACTTATTAGTTTTAAAACTATGGAAAAGAGAGGTCTTATCAACAAAGTTTTAGAAGGTCTTTTAAATGAAAGTATACATGACCAAATACTGCCTGATTTTAATAGTGTTTTACCTATAGCATTTACAGATTTATCAAAAAAATATAGCTCTGAAATTGCTATTATGCAAAAAAAAGATAATTTTGAAGAAGATATTGACTATTATAATTTTATATTTATATTTTCTGAATTGTGTAAAGAAATGGCTAAAGAAGTGCCATTATTATTTAAAGACTATGAACATAACTTAGTTCATCCTGATTTTGATGGATTAAAGGAAATTATTTTTACTATTAATAAAATTGAAGATGTGGAATATTTCGAAGATGACTTTTTAGGATGGATATACCAATACTGGGTTGATATAAAAAGTGATGAAATAAAATCAGCTAAAAAAAATAAATGTGTTTCATATAAAGATGAGGTTTATTATGAAATATTGAATAATCTTGAAGAAGAGCAAACTCAATTTGGAGAGTTTTATACTCCCCGCTGGGTTGTAAAGTATATAGTTGATAATACATTAAAAACTTATTTTGAAAAAAATAAAAAAGTAGAAACTATAAAACTTTTAGATCCAGCATGTGGTGCCGGAAATTTTTTAGTATATTCTTTTGATGTCTTTTATGAATTATACAAGCTAGAACATCCTGAATGGAGTGAAAGCTATATTATAAATTGTATTTTAGAAAAAAATATTTTTGGTGTAGATATTCAAAGAGAACCGTTGCAAATAACAGCATTAAATCTATGGCTTAAAGCAAAAACAAAAGCACTTAATGTAAATATAGAAAAATTTAACTTATTCAATATGAATATTTTAAAGGCGAATTCTCTTTATCGTTGGGAAAATGATAAAGAGGATGATTTACAAATTTCATTTTTTAAGCCTGAAATAGAATTCAATGAAAAAAAATATACTGCTGAAGATATTGGTAAATATATTTCAGCTCAAAATCTTATTGCTAAGAGAGATGCAAGATTGTTTTTTAAGAATAAATTTAATGTAATAGTTATGAATCCTCCTTTTGTAGATGCAAGAAAAATGGATGCTGAAACTTCTAATTTCCTTAAGAAAGAATATCCTAAAAATTCAAGAAATTTATTTAGTGCATTTATTGAGAGAGCTATTGAACTTACAGTTAAAAAAGGTTTAATTGGATTTATTAGTTCAGATACATTTATGTATATCGGTAGTTTTGATAAAACAAGAGAAATGATCTTAGATAATACTACAATAAAACTTATTTTAACTTTAGGTAGAGGAGTTTTTGAAGGTCCAACAGTTGATTCTGCAATATCAATTTATGAAAAAAACAAATTAAAATCCCAACCAATTTTAGGTGCAAATTTAACAAATCATTTAATTGGTATAGAAAAAACAAATAATATTATCTCAGAAATATTAAATAATTGTGAGAAATTTATGGTTGAACAAAGTAATTTCAAGGATATAATATCATGTCCATTTTTATATGATATTAGCAACAATATAAGAGATGTTTTTGCTCAGTCAAAATATTTGGGAATCAATGAAAACAGTCCTGCTAAAATAAAACAAGGGATGGCAACTGGTAAAAATGATTTATTTTTGAGAAAAAAATGGGAAATTCCAGCTAAAATGATAGGTGAAAATTACTATCCTTATGCAAAAGGAGGTGGATTTTCTAAGTATGCTAATGACTTAACTGATTACGTAGTTTGGACTAATAATGGAGCAAAAATTAAAGCTTTTAAAGGATCTGTAATAAGAAATGAATCTTATTATTTTAAAGCAGGTATAACTTATAGTGATATAACAAGTGAAAATAATTTTAGTGCAAGAAAATTACCAAGTGGCTGCCTTTTCGATGTTAAAGGTTCTTGTATATTTTCAGATACAATCAATATTGACTATTTATTAGGATTAGTAAATAGTAAATTTATAAATTATATATTAAAAAAGTTAAATCCAACCCCATCATTTCAAGTTGGTGATTTACAAAGAATTCCATATAAAACACCTAATAAACAAAGTGAATTATTAATTATTGATAAGACAAATAAAGCTCGCAAAATAAAAGAATATCTTTTGGGTTTCAATTATGTATCAGATTTTTACCACCAAGTAGAGCTAGCATATGGTTTTAATCATGGTGCTAAAACAGTAAAAGAAGCTTATGAATTTTTTGTAAATAAATATAATGACCTTGAAAATGAACTATATAAGTTACAATTTGAAATAGATGAAATAATATATACTATTTATGATCTCAATCAACAAGATATTTGTGCTATAGAAAAAGAATTTCCTAATATAAAATCAAATCTAAACAAAGATACTAATATAAAGAAAATTACATTAAATTATATTAGATCAATTGTAAAAGATATTATAATTAATGAGCCAGCAAAATTATATGTAGATTATGAGATTGAAAATCTAATAAAACAAAACATAGAAAAAACTTTTCATAATGGTTATAGCATAGTTGAAGAAATAGAGGCTATTTTTCAAAAAACTATTATTGAGGTTATTCGTAGCGGTGTAAAAATAGGTTCTAGTAATATTACACTTGCTGGAAAAGGTAGTAAAGATTTAACTGAACCTCTATTACAACAAAAAGTTCTTTCAGGAATTGGATCAAAAAAACAAGTTATACTATGGCATTTAACACATTTTTTACTAGAGTTTGAAGATGATAAAAAATATGTTATGCAAAATGAAATTAGAAGAATAAATAATGATGTATTTAAACCACAGTTGCAAATAATAAAAGAAAAATTACAATCTGAAATTACTTTAACACAAAGAAAAGAACTTGAAAAACAAAAAAAAATAGTTGAAGATAGTATTAAAATGTTAGATAGTTGGAAAGTAGTAGAATAAAAAATTTAAGGTGGGGATAAATATGAAAAAGCTGATCAAAATAGTTGAAAAAATTTTAAAATCTAAGGCAGGAATTATCCCTGCCTTTATATATGATGAAAATAGACTTTATGAAGAAATTTTCAATAATTTAAATAAATATTTAGAAATTATTATTTTAAATAATAATTCCCAAGCTTTATTGCGAAAGCAAATCAGAAATTCTGGTACAAATGAAATTTGTGCTATCTACAGTACATTTAAAATCGATGTAGATGCTTATATAGCATCTCAAAAATTAAGACCTATTATTATTACGCCAAATCTGCTATTTTCTTATTGTGATGAAACAAAAACAAAAACAATTGAAAAAATTAAACTTACTGATGAACAATATAAAATTTTAATAAATAATTTTGATACAATAATATCAGATATAAAAAATAATGAACTTATAAATAATAAAATTCTAATAAATAGTTTAGCTAAAGTTTTTATGGGCAAAATGAACACCCCAAAAGACTTAATGATATCATTTATAAAAGGAGATTTTAGTATAGACAATGTAGAATCTTTACACTTATATGACGAAATTATAAATATAATTAAATATAATTACAATATTAATATTTCAAAAATTAAAAATAATGAGAATTTATTTGAAAAAGTTCTTATTACTCTACATGTGTCTCAAAAACATACTGATTTTGAATTTAGTGTTGATAAATATATTATTTATATTGATGCACAAGATTTAAATAATATATTTGAATTTATAAAAATAAATGTTCACGCATTTGAAAAAGAAATTTTAGAAATAAATAATAAATTTAAAAATATAATTATTAATAAAAATTCGTACATTATTCCAATATTATTTGAAAATTATATAAGTAATAACATTCAAAATTATTACAATATAAAAATAAATAATAATTTATTATGGACTACAACAATGCAAAGTATAGGATTATTTATAAATAAAATTTCTTACTTAGACGATCTTGTTAATCAATATATTTCTTACACATTTGATACTAACTCTATAAGTTCAGTTATCAAAGAATATAAAGAATATTTATATGAAATTGATAGTACTTATAGAGAACTTTTAACATTATACGAAGAACTTTCATATAATTTTAAATTTTATATTAAAATAAAAAATTCTAATATTATGGAAAAAATAGAACTCAAGTACTTTAATGTTATTAGGAACATAAATGGTAAGTATATTGAAAATTATAATAATTTAATAGATGATACTTCAAAAGTTTTAAGACAAGATGAGTTTTTTAAAAAAATAAAGTTTAAAAAAAATACAGTATTTATTTTTGCTGATGGTCTTAGATATGAAATGATAAAAAAATTAATAAGTCATATAAAATATAATGAAATAATAGATTATGATGTGTTTTCGCTACTTCCAACCGAAACAGAAGTTTGTATGAATAGTTATTTCATTACAGATGAAAAATTAAAAATTAACTCTAAAAATATATTTAAATTATTAACTAAAAACAATAAATTAATAACACATATTATAGAATGGAGAATTAAAAAATTATCACAATTATTAAAATGTAATGTTATTTCATTTGAAGATTTTAAAGAAAATATCAATTATGATGAAAGTGTTATTTGCTTTTATAATGATATTGATAAAGCCATGCACAGTTATAATAGTTCTCAAAAAATAAGCTTATCATTAGTAGAGCTTAAATCTATTATAACTTATTCTATAAATAGAAATTTTGATGTTATGATATTAAGTGATCACGGCTTTATAGATGTTAAAGAAAAAATAAACGTTCAGAATAATGATTTAAATGTTCAAAAGAAAAAAAGTAGATATTTAATTCTTGAATCGAATAAAAGAATAGATTTTATGTTTTATAAAAATGATTTAAAAGTTGCAAAATTTATTGACTTACAGAACAAGAATATATGTTTTATAAATAGCATTAATTCTCTTCGCAAAACGTCAAGATATACACATGGTGGAATTTCATTACAAGAAAATATCATTACTGCTATATTGTTTAAAGTTTAAAAATATACTAACATAGACAAATAATTTAATTTATATATCTTAAAAAACTTTACCTTGATGAAACAAAAAACTGTATTATTAAACTACCCTGTTTTAATGATACAGTTTTTCTTTTAATTTTAATAAATAAACTTGTACAAATTTATTATTTTTCAATGTATTATAAAACTAGAGTTTTTTAATTCATTAAACGATAATATTAACTAAGCAGACTTCTTGATATTACTAACTTGATATATTTGTTGGAAAATAAAAATTTACCTCAATTACAAATACTTAATTTTATTTTAAGTTATTATTTAACACTAAATAATAACTCATTATAATCAATTCCATATTCATCAAAAATAAGTCTTAATGTTTGAAGTTTTGCTTCTGTGTTTAAATTCTTTTCTATATAAACATTATCTGCTACTTTAAAAGGTTCTCTAAGTTCAATCTCTTCAATTGAAAATCTTTTATTTAAATTTTCAAGATTAAAATCTTTTTTTGTTAACCTTACGAATGGTATTGGATTAATATCGTATAATATTGAGCAAACATTTTCATATAAAATTGTCCAATTTTTAACTTTTATGATTTCTTCTCTAAAAATAAATTTTTCAACTTTACTATTTGTAAAATCATCTTCATCATCTAAACTAAAGATATTTTGATTTTCCTCTTTAACATAATAGTTACTTATAGGGTATTGCCATACATAATTTGCTATTTTAAATAATTTCTCTGCTCTTAATTTTATAGTATTCTCATTCCATTCATTTATTTCTGTTAAATATTTGTTTAATTTTAATCTACTATCTTTGAATCCTTTTTCCATATCTCTTTTTTCTATAAAAGATTTGTTACTTAACTTTGAATTATATCCTGTTAATGTTAAATTACCTATAGTTCCAATATATTTTGCATGAATTTCACTATAATTATTCCCTAATGAATTTTTCCAAGATAAACTTAATGTTTGTGGCATTATATGTTCAATACTTAATTTTTTATCATTAATTAAATTTTCTATATCTACTTTTTCATTATTATCATAGTTTTCTAATTGTTCTAATAAATAAATTTTATTTTTACTTTTCCAACTATAAACATCACATTCTGCAAATCTTATTTTAAATTCATCTTCATCAGGAAATCTTTGAGACGATTTTTTATTAATTAAAATATATTTAAAAATGTCTACATAGCATTTAAGATAATTAGGAATTTTTTTTATTTCTTTACTTAAGTTCATAAATACTTTATTTAAAGCATTTGTAGGTGCCTTACATATTATACGTCTAAATACGTATGATTCAATTACTTTAAGAATTTCTACTAATTCATTTTGATTAATTTTATTATTATTATAATCATCTAAAACTTCCAATAAAAATGGATATGATACTTTAACTTCTAATTTATTGATATGTTTGATAATTTCATCTGCTTCTTTTATATTTGTATTATTTTGAATAATGGATTTATAATATACTGAAAATTTTAGCATATCCTCCAAACATGTTTCTATATCAATTGCATTCTCTTCAATATACCTCTTAAAACTAATATAAATCTTATTAATATTAGGAATTTGATTTTCTTTCATTGTTAAATAATCCCTAATAAATTGAGTTACTTCATAATTAGTATTTTTTTCAACCTTATTCCAATAATTATCATATAATTTTTCTTGTTTCTCAGATGGTTGATTCATTAAAATAAAATTTCTTACTTTATCTGCATCTGTTAAATCTAATCCAGTAGAATTAAGACTTTCAAATATAAGTTGAGGATCGTCTTCACCATTTTTTAATTCAATTTCAACTATAATTAACTTCTCTATTGCAAAATAAAGTTCATCAATAGTAATTTCTTGATTTAATATTCTTTCATAAAAGTACTGATAATTTAAAGTTATATTAGAATCTTTCAACAATTCATCTTCATTAAATAATCTTTCAAAAGCATTTCTATCTTCTTTTATTAACTTTAATTTTATTCTATGTTCTATATCACAATACTGATTAATTAAATATTGATTAAATATTTTTTCTTTAATTCTGTTATTACATTTTAATCTATCTTCTTTTAATAAATTGTATATTGCAAGTAATAATAATGATATTGTAGTAGTTCTTTGTTGTCCATCTATAATCAGATATTCCCTATTTCTTGCATCATCATTATATATTGAAACTATAGTTCCAAAAAAGTGTGTTTTATAATTGTTTTTTATCATATTAACTAAATCATCATATAATTGTTTGCACTGTTCCTTTTTCCAGTCATAATTTCTTTGGTAAACGGGTATAACAAAATTTGTATCAGAAGATTCCAAAAATCTTATTAAAAACTTTTCATTAGCCTTCATCATTATTCTCCCTTACATTTAATTGCTGATAAATAATATTTTGCTCAAGAATTATTTACTTTAATCTTATACAATCTGTTCAGAATTATTTTCTATCTCTTCTATAAGTTCGTTATTAACTGTATAATATCGATACTTCAAAGAGAAAATATACTGAAGTTTTAGCGTCACTTTGATTCTAAATTAAGGGTAGTTCTTTTATATTTTATAGTATTTTTAATTAATCAACAAGTTTGTTGAAATTAGCTGAATAAGTTAGTTTTTTTGGTACACCTTTTTTATTAATTCCAGTAATTAAATTATAATTCGTAAACTTATTTTAAAACGTATCAAGTTTACCTAATAGTTTTTTGATGCATTTTAAGTTTACTTCTTTTTTTAAAAGAGTTTACCTTAAATTTAAAACAAGTTTATGAATAATAATAAGCTTGTTTTATTATTTTTAGTTTTCTTTTTATAATTACTATTTTATAGGATTATATCAAGTATACAAAAAAGGTTACCAAATTAAGGTAACCTTAAATTATTTTTTAGTAAACCTATGTGAATTATTTAAGTTTACTATTTTTTAATCATCATCTACAGATATTCCATCTAAATTACTTTCTAGTGAAACATTATTAAAATTTTTAGTAGTATTATCTTCAAGTTTACTATATGGAATTTTATTTAATGTTTCTTTTATTTTTTGTTCTACTATTTTTTGAATTAAATCAACATTTGGTTCATTATTATTTTTATCGATATTATTTTTATTTTGTTCAAAAAATCTTATTGCTTCACATATATAATCAGTTATTATTATGCCTTTATTTTTTTTATCTGCTAATAAATTCTG
>JANZXU010010938.1:0-15406 GCA_027576215.1 Amissidens hainesi | reverse complement strand
AACAAACTTTGAAATTTTCTGAATGTATTTTATTAATTTCTGTAGCATAAACACCATTATTTTCACCAACAGTATAAGTTTTTCCTTCAATTTCAACTACTATGCTATTTCCTATATCCAATGAACCTTCTTCTATTGTAGACTTAAAGCAAAATTCTAAATTCTTTCCATAAACTTTTGTATGGGAATATCCCACATCAATTCCTAATATCATATTAATTCCTCCAATACACATGATGTGTAATTAATAAAGATATTATACACACCTTTTACTTACTATATTTATATAATATTATTTTATACTTACTATGTCAATACTTTGTGTGTATAATATATGTAAAGCTTTATTTATAAAATATAATTATACGTATATAATATGTATTTTGTGTGTATAATGTGTATGAAGTTTTATCTTACCAATATTTTTGTATGTAAATTGTGTGTATAATATGTTCAAGTATATATTTACTTTTATGTATTTTGTGTGTATAATATAAGTAGGAAATAAATAAAGCTACCTATATTTCTATAGATAGCCAATTTAAAAATATCTTGTATAAATTTTCTAAAAAGTTTATACTTAATTCAAGAATAACATTATCGAAATTAATAGAATTTTAATATAAAAAATTGAATAACAAAAAAAACTCCTATGTTAGCATCCGACCAAAGATTTTTAACATAAGAGTTTGCTCTAGTGAATTAACAACTAAAAAGTTGTTAGAATTTACGATATAAATAGTATCTACACTTATTATATAGATACAACCTCGTATAGTCAAACATTTTTTAATTGTTAACTCCTAGTTTTGCTATTCAGTAAGAAAGGGAGTATTTTTATGAACAAAATTACAGTAGAAGAATTATTATTTAATGATGAACCTATAACAATTAACAGAAAATTAGCTAAATGTATTGGACTTACTGAAGCAGTTATCTTCCAGCAGATACATTATTGGTTAAAAATAAATGAAAAGAAAAAAAGTAACTTCAAAGAAGGTAGATATTGGACTTATAATACTATAAAAAAATGGCATGAAGAAGAATTTGATTTTTTAAGTGAAGGTACAGTAAAAAGAACTTTGCAAAAATTAGAAAAAATAGGACTACTAGAAAGTAATACATTCAATAAAATGAAAGGCGATAAAACTAAATGGTACACTATAAATTATAATGAATTAATTAAAGTTTGTGAAAAAGAATTAAAAAGAAAAGAGCAATTAAGTGCTATAAGAAGTTTAAATGGTAAATTAGGAGCTGAAATAAAAAAAGATAAAACTACAAATACCATGGAAGCAAATTGCTCTAATGACCCATGGGAGCAAATTGCTCCGACCATGGAAGCAAATTGCTCCGACCATGGAAGCAAATTGCTCCAAGCAATACCAAAGACTTCTACAAAGACTTCTACAAAGACTTCTACTAGTAGTAGTAGTAAGACTTCTAACATTGAATTAATTGAAATTTTTGAATCGAATATATGTAAATTAATGAAAACTACTTATTTAAAATTTTTAAAATTAGTAGAAAATAATAATAAAGATTTTTTAATAGCAATAATAGAAGAGTGTACTACAACTAATGTTAAATCTTTTAAAGGGTTTGAAGCAGCATTAAAAAATTACATAAATGCTAATTGTACAAATGCAGAAGAAGTTCATTCATATGCTAAAGCGTATTCTAATAGTAAAAAAAATAATAATAGGATTAAGTCTTTTAACAAATTGCAAAATAATAATAAATTAAAATTTAATAATTTCGATCAAAGAGAATATAACTATGATGAATTAGAAAAAAAATTATTAGGTTGGGAGTGCGACTAGTTTCTAAGTAAAAAGCTTAGACTAATTAGCTAATTAAATTTGGAAATTAGAACTATTACTGTGATAGGTAGAATGTAAGGCCTAGACCTAAAGTATTTAGAAATGAATATGACACACGAAGGTGTGGTGAGTGTGGATGAGTAAGATTTCCCGACATGAAAATCCATATAGTATTAAAGGTACTATAAAGCTCATAGGCTTAAACCAACAACCTAAGGGTATATGCAAAGATAATGGTAATGGAACTAGGAAAGCTTAGAATATGGAGGTTTTACCACCAATGAAATATTGATAAGGAAAACGTAAAGTATAATTTATCTTAATCTAAGTGAAAGTAGTGGCATGAAGCAATAATAAATATTGTAAGGTAGAGAGGAAATTCATAAAAACCTCTATGATGGATGTGCAAATTTAATATCATACTATACATCAAACTACAGCGAAAATTCAACAGTAAGCTATAACGATAATAGAATATCACTAATAGCAGGGCAAGGTGGTAAATGCCATATAACAGGGGAATTACTTGAAATAGGAAACATGGAATGTCACCATAAAATACCAAAATGCAAAGGTGGAAGTGACAAATATGAAAACCTAGTATGGCTAAGAAAAGACATACACAAACTAATCCACTCAACAAAAAGAGAAACAATAGAAAAACATAAAAATATGATTTCCAAACTTAATAAAATAAGTTTAAACCGTCTTAATTCGCTTAGAGAGTTAGTAGGAAATTCAGTAATTTAATTAAATAAGACAAATTGTTAGAACGCCGTATGAGATGAAAAGATAGAGATAACTTCAAAATCTTACCTATTCCTATTTGTGACTAGTTTTTATAATTTATATAATATAGAAATTATAATTTTTAAAATAAAACTTAATAAATAGTAGAACTAATGTTCCGAGTGTGTTATAATAAATTTTATAAATTTTGAGTAAGGGATGGGATATTATTAATAATAAGACTAATAGAAAAAAAGCAACTCAAAAAAATTCACATAGATTAAATGAAGCTCAATTATATTTATTAAAATGTTTAGATTTATTGAAAAAACAAACACAAGACAAATAAGTCTTGTGTTTCAATTATTATGCTTTATTCTTTTTTTGAATCTTAAGATTTATTTCTTTTAACAACATAGTATCTAACATTAATTTATATTCAGCTTCCATACTACAATCACTTTTTATGTAACCATTTTCTATAAATGTATCAATTAAATCATTTAAACTTTGTAAATTTAAATACTGGTCAGTACCATGTAACCACCAATCAATAGATTTTCCACTTAATTCAGAAAGAGCTTTAAGTATTTCTATATTTATAGCTCTTTCTCCTTTTAATAACATTGTCACATAACTTTTACTTACATTTGCTATTTTAGCTAAATCACTTTTACTCATATTATTTTTTTCTAAGAAATCATTTATTCTACCTATAATGTTCATCTCTTCACCTCCAATCAGTAAAGATAAATATTAATTTTATTATATGTTAACAAATGTAAAAAATCAAATGAAAAAGATTTACAAATGTAAATAAAGCTAAAAAATAGTTCACATATGTAACTATAAATAAATTAAAGAAAAGTAGAGAAAAATGAAGATAAAGTCAATAAATGTCAAAATATAATAAAATGTGTAAATTGATACAGTTTCACATTTGTGAAATAATATGACTTGAGGGGGTGAATGCTATGTATATAAATGCTGAAATATTAAAACATTTATTAATTCAACAAAATATGAATTGGACAGAATTATCTAAAAAAAGTGGTATTTCTAAAACTCATTTAAGTAGAATAATAAATTCAAAAGAAAGCATTAATTTAAGGTTTACTACTATTAATGCCTTATCTACAGCTTTAGGTGTAGAGTATAAATTTATTATAAAAGGGGCTGATTAAAATTAAGCAATTAAATGAAGCACAAAAATATTATTTAAAATGTTTAAAGATATTAGAAAAAAATAAAAATATTAAAAAAACAGAACCAAAAAATAGGAGGCTAAAAAATGAATTTAATAAAAATAAATCAAGAGCAGTTAGTAATTAAACAGTTTAATAAAATGAGAGTAGTTACTTTTAAAGATATAGATAAAGTTCATCAAAGACCAGAAGGAACTGCATCAAGAAATTTTAGAGTAAATAGAAATAGATTCATAAAAGATATAGATTATATTGAAATAACATCTAAAAAATTTCAATCCGACGAAATTCGTCGCTTTGGAATTGATAGTCCTAAAGGTGGAATATTATTAACAGAAAGCGGTTATTTGATGCTAGTAAAAAGCTTTACAGATGAATTAGCATGGCAAGTCCAAAGGGATTTAGTTAATAATTATTTTAGAAAATCAGAAATAAATTTATATCAAGGTATGAGTAAAGAACTTCAAGCAATTCTTATGATTGATGAAAAAACACAAAAACAAGATGAAAGAATATCCAAACTAGAAAATACAATGACAATAGATTATTCACAACAACAAGAATTACATACTCTTGCCAATAGATCTGTAATAAAAGTTTTAGGTGGAAAAGATACACCTGCTTATAAAGAATTAAGTAAAAAAGCTTTTGCTAGTATATGGCGTGATTTTAAAAGAGTAATGAACGTTTCAAGTTATAGAAATACAGCAGTAAAAGAATTTGAAAGAGCTATTGTATTTTTAAAGGAATGGAAACCTAATAGAGAATTGCACCTTATGATAAAAGGCGCAAACTCTCAATTAATTTTAAATGTGTAGTAATTGGGAAAAAAGTTATTCTTGAAGAATCAGTTCAAGAATAACTAACCCAAAAACTCAATGATAATACAATTATTTAGTTTATCACAAAAACAATTAAAATGACAACCTTGAGAAGGAGAATGAAAGATGCAATTTAGTTTTAACTCAGAAGTTGCTAAAAAATATGGTGTTGATGAAGCTATAATGTTAGAAAATATTAGATTTTGGATACTTAAAAACAAAGCTAATAAAAAGCATGAATATGATGGTGAATATTGGACTTATAATAGCACAAGAGCATTTGAAGAAATTTTTTCATTCTGGACAAAAAGGCAGATAGAAAGAATATTAAAATCGTTACAAGTAAAAGGCTTAATTAAAACTGGAAATTATAACAAAGTAGCCTATGACCGAACTAGGTGGTATGCATTAACGGATTTGGGTAAATCCATTTACGCATTTGGTGAAATCGAAATACGCAAAGATGTAAATCGAAATACACAAAACGTTCAACCTATACCATATATAAACACATATATAAACACAGATAATAAACACATATATATAGATATTATAGATTACCTGAATGAAAAAACTAATTCATACTATAAATCAACAACTAAAAAAAATAAATCTTTAATAGATTCAAGAGTCAATGAAGGATTTACACTAGAAGATTTTAAAAAGGTTATAGATATTAAAACTAAAGAATGGATTAATGATGCCAATATGTCTAAATATTTAAGGCCAGAAACTTTATTCTCAAATAAATTTGAAAGCTATTTGAATCAAAAGGAGGTTCAAAATGGAATCAATAAGCAACAAGATACAACAGATAAAAAGTTTAATGGATTTAAAGCAAAAGAATTTAAAGGATCAAGAGAAAAATTCAACGATTCAGAAATCATATAGATGTGATTTGTGTAGGGATGTTGGTTTAGTAATTATAGAGCAAGAGAAATCACAGCCATTAATGAGAAAGTGTGAGTGTGTAGAAAAGGAATTTGTAAAAGAGAAATGGGTTAGAGCGGGAATTAATCCATCAATGTCAAATTTAAAGTTTAGCACTTTTAAAGCTTGGAATGAAGCATCAGAAAATTTAAGGCGAATAGGTACAAGTTATCTAAAGAGTTTTAAAGAAATAAAAGATAATAAACAAAACTCTTTGCTATTATGTGGTCAAGTTGGAGCAGGAAAAACACATATATCAATAGCAGTTGCTTTAAATTTATTAAATATAGGGGTAAAGGTGATGTATTTTGGTTTTAGGGATGTAGTTATAGGCTTAAAACAAAATATGTTAGACCAAGAATACTATAAGCAAAACATAAGTACATATCAGAATGCAGAGGTTCTTTTGATTGATGATCTGTTTAAGGGAAAAATAACAGAAGCAGATAAGAATATTATTTTTGAAATTTTAAATTATAGATATTTAAATAACTTGCCTATTATAGTTTCATCAGAGCTTACAGTACAAGAGATGTTAAACATTGATGAAGCTATAGCCTCAAGAATTTACGAAATGTGCAAAGATTACACTCTAGAAATAACAAAAGATATTAATAATAATTATAGGCTTAAATAAACAAGGAGAATTTAAACTATGAAAAAGAAAATAGAAGAAGCAGTAGATGAAATCATAAGATTTTACTATTCAGGAGTTTCAATAGGAGTGGCATTTGACAAAGCAGTTCAAAAATTAACTATGGATGAACAATATGAGTTGATTAAATTGCTCAGAAACGTTCCTAAAAGAAAATATAATACAAAACCATTAGGACAAGCATAAGAATTGAATATGAGGGCATATAGAGCGAAATAAAGCTATAACTATACAAAATATAATGTTAGAGGTGTTATATGAATAAAAGACAAACTGAAAATTACTATAAAACTAAAAAAATGTTAAATAACTATTTAATTTATAAATCAAAAATAATTGATTTAGAGCTAGAAAATAGAATGTTAGAATCTGATATTGGAATGAGAGCTTTACAGTATGGTGAATCAACTTCTAAAACTTACAAAGTTAGTAGTAATACTGAAAATACAGTTATTAATAATAGCGAGAAAATCGAAGAAAATAAGAAAAATATAGAGTATAGAAAATATTATATAAATAAAATTAATAATGCTCTTAACATATTAGATAATAAGTTTGAAAAAGAAGTTATTATAAATAAATTTCTTACAGTAAGTACAAATTCATGGAAGGATGTATCTATAATTTTAAATAATACAACAGAAGCCTGTAGAAAAGCCAGTGAAAGAGCTATAAGAAAACTTTCAGAGTTTTTATTTTAAATAATTATTTTAGTCCGTTTTTAGTCCTATTTTTTACCCTATGCAAGGTTCAAAATATAATATAATATGGTATACAGATAAGAGTTAAGACACATTGATTGCGACTGCAGGGACTTACTAAACTGTGGTAATTGTAATTTAAAAAAGTCATTCAATAAAGAAGAAGGCGTAAGCCTTCACTATGGAAAGATTCTTAAAATTGGTTTAAGTTTTTTAAGGGTTCAAATCCCTTTCTTTCCTTGAAGCTATAATAATCACTAAATGAATAACACTGGACAAGAAAAACATCTAGATTAAATTCTAGGTGTTTTTTATTTTGAATTAGAAAGCAGGTGAAATAATTTGAATTATGTAGAGCCTATTAGAGATCCTGCATCAGTAGAAGATATAGCATTATATCTTAAAAAGAATAGTGAAAGAAATTATATAATGTTTCGGTTAGGTATTTATTCAGGACTTAGAATATCAGATATTTTAAGACTAAAAGTTAAAGATGTAAGTAATAAGAGTTATATAAATATTAGGGAAAAAAAGACTGGAAAGCAAAAGATATTTCCAATTAATCCAACTCTTAAAAATGAACTTAAAAACTATTGTAGTTCAAAAGAAAGTAATGATTATCTAATAAACTCTAGACAAGGAATTAACAAATCAATAACTAGAAAACAAGCTTATAATATCATAAGAAAAGCAGGAGAAGCTTTTGGTATATATAACTTAGGAACTCATACTATGAGAAAAACCTTTGGATATCATTTTTATATAAAGTATAAAGATGTTGTAATGCTTCAAAAGATATTTAATCATAGTGACCCATCAATAACTTTAAAATATATAGGAATAGAACAAGGTGAAATAGAGAAAAGAATGAGAAATTTAAGGATATATTAATTTTTTTTATTTGCTATGAATTAGACATAACGAGTATATGGGGAAACTGGAATTTAAGTATATTAGAAAGTTAGTAAAATCAAAGGTTAAGGGAATAAGGTGAGTAGCACACAATGTGCAATGAAGGAAACTCAAAGGGGCTTAAATGGCATGAAAAAGTTTATAAATAATCTTGAAGCAAAGATAAAAAAAGCTAAGGGAATATTAAAAAATAAGGTGAAATTATAGATAAAGAAATAAAAGCTAAGATAGGTTTAATAACACTTTCACAAGTAGGTGATTAATAAATGGAAAGAGCATTAAAACCATGTCGATATAGAGGGTGCAATAAACTAACTAGAAATAAAGAAGGGTACTGTGAAATACATATACAAAATTATTTAGATAAAGTAGAAGAAGCTAAAAAGAAAAGAATGAAACAGTATGATGAAAATAGAAAAGGTAGTAAGTATAGAATGTTTTATAGTAGCAGACTATGGAAAAATAAAAGAGAATACATACTAGCTAGGGATAATTATATATGTCAAGATTGCAAAAGACATTTAGCAGAGCATGTGCATCATATAGTAGAGATAAAAGATGATTGGGATGGTAGATTAGACAATAGTAATCTTACATCTCTATGCTTAGAGTGTCATAATAACAGACACAATCGGTTTTAGTTATGTGGTCATATATCTAATTGAGAATGATTTAAGCTAAGTGATAAGGATGAGTCTATAGGCTAATCCCCCCGCCTCTAAATGAGAATGGCTTAAGACCATATACCGGTGGTATCCTATTACATCAAAAAAAGTTCCCCACTGAGATTTTTTGAAATTCATGATTTAAGGAGGAAAAAGAATATGGCTGGAACAAGACAACCTACAGAATTACTACTGTTAAAAGGAAAAAAGCATCTTACTAAAACAGAAATTCAAGAAAGAAAAAATGCAGAAATTAAAGCTAAAAATGATAAAATTGAGCCACCTTCTTACCTTCCAAACAAGTTAAAAAATGAATTTAATAAAATTTCAAGTGAGTTAGTAGAAATTAAAATAATGTCTAACTTAGATTGTGAAGCTTTAGCAAGGTTTATAGTTTCAGAATATCAGTATCAAAAAGTTGTTAAAAAAGCTATAAAAACTAGCGTAGATAATGAAAAATATTATGATTTACTTATACTACAAGAAAAACTTTTTAAGATGTGTAGGCAAAGTGCTAGTGATTTAGGATTAACTATATCAAGTAGGTGTAAACTAGTAATTCCTAGAAAAGAAGAAGTCAAGGAGCTAACAGAAGAAGAAAAACTCTTTGGTGGTATTAGATGAGTAAGTTTGTAGAGCTATTTACTAGAATTTATAGCTATGCTAGTGATATTTTTAGCGAAAAAATTACAGCTTGTAAAAAACATAAACAAGCTTGTCAAAGGTTTTTAAATGATTTAGATAAGGCTGATAGTGAAGAGTATTCTTATTATTTTGACTCAGAAGAACTATATAGATTTTATAAGTGGACAGAGTTATTTAAACATAGAGTTGGGCCATTAAAAAGTAAAAAAATTAAACTTGTTGATTTTCAACTTTTCATGGTAGGAAATATATTTTGCTGGAAAGACAAAGAAACTAATTTAAGGAGATTTAGAAAAGTTTATATACAGTTAGCAAGAAAAAATGCTAAATCTCAGCTACTTGCAGTTATAGCTAGTTATATTTGTTTCTTAAGTAAAAATGAACAAGCAGAAGTTTATCTTGCTGGATGGGATAAAGAACAATCAAACATTGTTTATAGAGAAATATTATTTCAAATAGAGGGTTCTGAATTTTTAAAAGGCACTTTTAGTAAAAGTTATGGAAGGATAACTCATTTAAAAACAGGTTCATTTATAAGGCCTTTATCTCGTGAAGCTAAAAATACAGGTGATGGTACTAATCCTAGTCTTGGAATATGTGACGAGTATCATGCACATAAAACTGATGAAATTTACGAAGTTATATCTTCAGGTATGTCAGCTAGAGAAGAGCCATTAATGGTTATAATAACAACTGCTGGATTTGATTTATCTAGACCTTGTTTTAAAGAATATCAGTATGTAAGTAAGATACTAGATCCTAATAATTCTATAGAAAATGATGAGTATTTTATTATGATTTGTGAGTTAGATAAAGATGATGATATAAAAGATGAAACTTGTTGGATAAAAGCTAATCCAATAGCAGCTACACATGCACCAGGTATTAGAAAAATAAGAGGAGAATTAAAAACTGCTATAGATGCTCCAGAAAAAATGAGAAAGTTTTTAACTAAATACATGAATATGTGGGTTGATATGAAAGAAGATGGCTATATGAATATGCAAAAATGGTCAGAATGTTATAACCCTAATCTATCTATAAGTGACTTTGAAAATGAAGAATGTATAGTAGGTTTAGATTTATCTACTAAGTTAGATTTAACTTCAGTTGGTTTTGAATTTAAAAGAAATGATAAATATTATGTATTTCAACATAGCTTTATGCCAGAAGAACAATATCTAAAAAAACTTAGAGAAGGTAAATACCCTTTTGACTTATGGAAAGACCAAGGATTACTTACAGTAATAGATGGAGCAGTAATAGATTATTCTTATGTAAAAGCTTATATGAAGTCTTTAGAAGAAGATTACAATATAATTTTCAAGGAAATATGTTATGACCCTTATAATGCAACTCAATTTGTTCAAGAACTAGAACAAGATGGTTATATATGTGTTGAAATTAGGCAAGGACCATTTACATTAAATGAACCTACTAAAGACTTTAGAGATAATGTATTTTCTAAAAATTTAGAGCATAATGATAGTCTTTTAACTTGGGCAGTAGGCAATGCTGTAACTAAGCAAAATGCACAAGAATTTATAATGCTAGATAAAGCAAAATCTAGTGAAAAAATAGACCCTATTGCATCAGTATTAGATGCACATTGTAGAGCTATGACAGGAATATTAGATGCTTCAGAAGACATATTTTATAGTCCAGATATATAAGAAAGGAGGATAATGATGAAACTATTTAATAAAGTTAAAAGCGTGTTTAAAAGGTTTGGAAATAAACAAAATTTAATCATAGATACAAGAAAAAGTTTTGAGTTTAATGATGTAACTTTAGCTAATAACGAAACAATATTTGCAGTAGTTTCAAGACTTTCTAATACTATGAGTAGTTTAAGCTTAGAACTCTATCAAAATAATAATGTAGAAAATAATAATGATCTAGCAAATTTAATAGAAGACCCTAATTCTTATATGACTTCTTTTAGTTTTATAAATACATTAGAAACTATAAGGAATATATATGGAAATGCTTATGCTCTAATAGAATATGATAAAAGCTATACGCCTATAGCACTTCATATTTTAGATTCTAATAGCGTAATGCCTTATATAGAAAAAGATAGCAAAGAACTTTACTATAGAATACTAGATAGTCAAGGAACAATATTTATTCATAGTTCAAATATAATTCATGTTAAATATAATTCAACTACTGGAATAAAAGGAGTAAATCCGTTAAATATTTTAAGAAATACATTAAACTATGATAGAGAAGTTAAAGAATTTTCTATAAACCAAATGCAAAATGGCTTAAAAGCTAATTTAGTAATAAAAGTACAAGCTAAATTAAATCAAGAACTAATGGATAACTATACTGAAATGCTCCAGAGATTTAAGAAAAATGGAGTTTTATTTTTAGATGCTGGAAAGGAAGTTCAAGAACTTAAAAATACATCTTTTATAGACCCTAAAGTTTTTGAAGTTGAAAATATAACAATATCAAGAGTAGCAAGGGTTTATAATGTGCCTTTATATAAGGTTTTAGATGGAAAACAAAACTATTCTAATGCAGAACAAAGCGACTTAGAATATGTAAAAGATACTATACTTCCAATATGTAGACAATATGAAAAAGAGTTTAATAAGAAATTATTAAATCCAGTTTTAAAACAAAAAGGTTATAGATTTAGATTTAACTTAAGTTCCCTCAAAAGAGCAGACATGACTGCTAGAGGGGATTTTTATTTTAAAGGTATTAGAAGTGGTTGGTTTACACCTAATGAAATAAGAGCATTAGAAGATTTTCCACCATTGGCAAATGGAGATAAGCTATTAATTTCTAGGGATTTAATACCTATAGATAAAATAGATGATTTAATTCCAAAAAAGGGAGGTGAGAATATTGGCAAATAAAAAATATTGGCAGTTTAAAAATATAAGCAATAACTCAGCAGATTTATATTTATATATAGAGATAGCAAGCTGGGGTGGTGGATACTATGCACATTCAGCACAAAGCTTTAAAGAAGAATTAGATTCTTTAGGTGAAATAGATACTTTAAATGTATATATTAATAGTCCTGGTGGTGATGTTTTTGAAGGTGTAGCTATTGCAAATATGCTTAAAAGACATAAAGCAAAAGTAGTAGTTTATGTTGATGGTTTAGCAGCAAGTATTGCATCTGTTATTGCTATGGCAGGTGATGAAATACATATGCCTAAAAATACAATGTTAATGATTCATAATGCTTGGGTTTATGCTTCAGGAAATTCAAAAGAATTAAGAGATTTAGCTGATAACTTAGATAAAATTAACTCATCTATAAGGGAATCTTACTTAAATAAAGCAGGAGATAAACTAGATGAAGAAACATTAATTAATCTTTTAGATAATGAAAGTTGGCTTACTGCAGATGAATGTTTTGACTATGGACTATGTGATTTTGTGGAAGATGAAAAAAGTTTATCAGCTAAAGTTTACGATAAGGTCTTAGAAAAATATAAAAATACACCTAAACAATTCTTAAAAACAAAGTTAAAACAAGAAAATACTATAGATAAGGAATATGAAAGCTTAAAAGCTGAAAGTAATTTACTTATAAATAACTTAAATTTAGAGGAGGAATAACATATGAATAGATATAAAATGGAACAAATGTTAAAAGGAATAGGACAGGAATTAAAAGATGCACAAAAAAAATTAGATAATATGTATACAGATTCAGACACTACTGTAGAAGCTAGAGATAAGCAAAAAGAGGTTGTTAAAGACTTACAACATAGAGTTAAAGGTTTAAAAGAAAGAATAGATGATGAAGATATAAAAGCAAAATTACAAAATAGTAATGCAAATAATAATGTAAATAAGTTAGATCCTAAAGATCAGTTAATAAAGGCAAAAGCAGAATTATTTAGAAATGTAGTAAGAAATCAAGGTATAAGTCCAGAGATTTTGAATATGTTAGGTGATAATAACTCAACAGGTGGTGAAAAATTCTTACCAACTACACTAGCAAATGAATTATTACATGAACCTTTTGTAACTGACCCTTTAAGAAATATTTCTACATTCACAAATGTAACTAACTTAGAAATTCCTAAGATAAGTTTTACACTTGATGATGATGATTTTATAAAAGATGGTGAAACTGCAAAAGAATTAAAAGCAGATGGAGATACAGTTATATTTAAAAGAAATAAATTTAAAGTTTTTGTTCCAGTATCAGAAACAATATTAAATGCTACTGATACAGATTTAGTTGCTACAGTTGAATCAGGACTTCAAAGTGGACTTGCAGCAAAAGAAAAAGGAATAGCCTTTGCATCTAATCCTAAAAGTGGTCAAGAGTATATGAGTTTTTATAAGGTAGGAATTAAAGAAGTTACAGGAAAAGATAAATATAATGCAATTTTAAATGCTTTAGCTGATTTAAAAGATGAATATGCTGAAAATGCTAGTGTTGTAATGACTAGACAAGATTACTATGCAATAATATCAACTTTAGCAAATGGAAATGCTAGTCTTTACTCAGCACAACCTAAACAAGTATTAGGATTTAATGTTGAGTTCTGTAGTAAAGCTACAGACCCTATAGTTGGTGATTTTAGATATTCTCATTTTAACTATGACCCACAGATGATATACGACAGAGATAAAGATATTAAAACAGGTATGGAGCTATTTGTATTAACTGCTTGGTTAGACCATCAAATTAAGATGAAATCAGCATTTAGAATAGCAAAGGCTAAAACCAATACTCCCAGCTAAAGCTCCATCACAGTCAAAGGAGCAAAAATTAAAGAAAGTAACTGAAAGCACCACTAATACTAAATAGGAGGTGTATTTTTTATGCAAAAATTAGAGGAACTAGAAGAGATTAAACAATGGCTTAGAATAGATGGAGATGAAGAAGATATTTCTTTATCTTCTCTTATTTTATCAGCTAGAGCTAAAATTAAATTTGCAACAGGGTTAGAAAGAAAAGATGTAATCTCTGATATAGATGTATTAAGTTTATATACTTTATTAGAAAAACTAGAAGTTTCAATTTTATATGATGGAAATTTAAAAGATATGAGTAGTAAAAGCTTAACTGCATTATATATGCAACTGGAGGGGTACTGTGTTAAGATGCAGAAAACTAAATAAACAAATTAGTTTAAGTAAGCTAATTGAAGAAGAAAATTTAATAGGGGATATAGAACTTAAAGAACAAGAAATAGCTAAGATTTGGGCAAATATATCACCTTTAAAAGGTAAAGAATATTTAGAGTCTAAAAAAATACAATCTTCTTTAACATATAAAATAACCATAAGATATAGAAAAAATATAGACACAAGCATGACTATACATTTTAAAGATAAGAAATTCTTAATACAAGATGTGATAAATACAAAAGAAAGTAACAAGTTTTTAGAATTAATGTGTATAGAAAAAGGGGATGTTTTAAATGCCTAGTGGTGACCACGATATTGACATACACTTTGAAGGACTTGATGAAATTATGGAAGATTTCAAAAAAGCAGAACAAAAGGTTCCAGATTTATCAGAGCAAGTTTTAAAAAAAGGCATGAGAAGAGTTAAAAGCTTAAGTATAGAGCATACTCCTGAAAGAGAAGAAGGAAAAAAACACATAAATAAATGTTATAAAGTATTTCCAGTAGAATATAATGCAGATGGTGCAGATATTAAAATGACAAATGAAGCACCACATTTTCATTTAATAGAAAAAGGTCACAGAATGGTTATGCCAGGTACTTTAGTTGAGTATGGATTTAAACCTGGAGTTCACATGGTTGAAAGAGCAATAGGTGAAGCAGAGCCGATTTTTGTGAAAGATGTAGAAAGAATGGTTAAAAAAATATTGAAATAAAATCTATAGAGGAATAAAAGTGATAACATTAGTAAATTTAAAGGAATCAATAAACAATTTACTTAAACCAATAGGATATAAAGTATATGGGAATGAGATTAAGAAGGGATTTTCAAGACCTTCTTTTTTTGTTCAGATTTTGCCTGTTGGTGGTACTGATTTATATAAAAGCCACTTGTATGAAAATAGTTATATGGTAGAAATTAATTATTTTTCAAAAGAACAAACAGACTTAGCTAACTACAACATGGCTGATAATTTAAAAGAAAAACTATTTCCAATATTAAATGTTAAAGATAGAAAACTAGTTCCAAAGGAATTTAAAGCTGAAATTAATGATGGAGTTTTATCTATTAGATTTAATTTAAAATGGTTAGATGCTATAGCAAGAAAAGAATATGAGAAAGTAAAAGAATTAGAAATAGAAATGAGGGATTAAGTTGGGTTTACCACAAATAGATATTAAGTTTAAATCCTTAGCTAAAA
>JANZXU010010813.1:0-15420 GCA_027576215.1 Amissidens hainesi | reverse complement strand
TCTGATACTTTAACTGTAGATGATATTAGTAAACCAGGGGTAAATCCTGCTGATGGAACAATTTTATCAGATGTTCCCCCAAGAGACTCTATAACAGTTTCTTGGAAAATTAGAGTTGGAGAAGCTATTCCCGAGGTTAATCCAGTTGCATGTATGACAACTATTGATACTCAAACAGGTATAATAAAAAATACTAATACAGTAAATACTCAGATTAATCATGTTGACTTTACTGTTAATGGAATTATTAACCAAACTGTAGATAAACCTTATGCAGATTTAAATAATATTATCGCTTATACAATTACTTTAAAAAATGCTGGTAACGTAGTCGCAAACAATGTGAATATGCAAGATATTATTCCTAGTGAATTATTATTTGAAACAGGAAGTATAACTATAAATGGAGTTACTGATAATTCAACTCCGGATGCCTTAAATATAAAAACTGTAAATGCAGGACAAACAAAAACAATAGTATTTAAAGCAAAGGTTAAAACTCTTCCAAGCCAAAATCCTTTAGGAAATGTAGCAAATATTAGCTATACATTTACTATAGATCCAGCTGAGCCTAATGCTATAGTTAAAAATATTTCAACAAATACAGTTACTACAGAAGTTAATCATGCAAATATAGCTTTAACAAATACATCAGATAAAAAATATGTAGACATTGAAGACTTTATAATTTATAGTGTAAATCTTGAGAATACAGGAAATGCACCTGCTAATAATATAGTCTTTACAAATTCAATTCCAAATGGAACAACATTTGTTAATGGAAGTGTTTCTATAGGTGGAGTATCAAATTCTTCTGCAAATCCTAGCATGGGAATTAATGTTGGAACCATTTCTGCATATTCAAGCACAAGTGTAAGTTTTAAAATTAAAGTTGGAAATTTAATTCCTTCCTCAAATCCAATTCAAAGCAGTTCTAACACTACATTTAACTATGTTGTAGACCCTAATAATCAACCTGTTAATGGAAACTCTAATTCAAATATAGCATCAACTGAAGTTAATCATGCAGATTTAATAAGTTTAGGTAATTTTTCTAAAACTACAGATAAATTTTTTGCAGATATAGATGAAATTCTAACTTACACTATAACTGTTAAAAACACAGGAAATGTTTCTGCAAACAATGTAAAAGTTGTAGATCAAGTAGTAAGTGCTACAACCTTTCAAACTGGAACATTAACAATAGATGGTGTATCAGACGGAAGTAATCCAACTAGTGGTATAATTTTAGGTGAAGTTTTAGCAAATCAAACAAAAATAATAGCTTTTAAAGTTAAGGTAAACTCTATTCCATCACCTAATCCAATATCAAATGTTGCAAATGTTAATTATAACTACACAGTTGATCCAATAAAGCCCAATGAAAAAAGTTCAAGTGGTATGACAAGCCCTACAACAACTCAGGTTAATCACGGAGAATTATTAGAAACTGGGAATGTAGTAAAGTCTGTTGACAAAAGTTTTGCAAAGGTTGGAGAAATCTTAACTTATAATATAAGATTAAAAAATACAGGAAATGTGCCAACTAATAACGTAGTAATTACAGATAATCTACCTAGTGATGTTGCATTTATAACAGGAAGTGTAAAAATTAATGGTACTACAAATTCAAGTGCTAATCCAGCTTTTGGAATAAATATTGGTTCCATATCTCAAAATACAACTTCAATATTATACTTTGAAGGTAAGGCAATTTCTCTTCCAATTGATACCCTTGCAATTAATAAAGCTGACTTTACTTATAGCTACACAGTTAATCCTGCAACACCAAATGGAACAAATAAAAATGGAACTACGAATTCAATAACAACTACGGTAGCTCAACCTGATTTTCAAGGTAGTACAAGTTCAAATTTTCTTAAAGCTGTAGATAAAACTTATGCTGATATAGGTGATGTAGTAACTTATACATTAACTATACAAAACACAGGAAATACTTCTGCAACAAATGTTGTTTTAACAGATATTATTCAACCTGGTGCAACTTTTAAAACAGGCACTGTTGTTGTAGGTGGAGCAGCTAAATCAACAGATAATCCAAACCTTGGAATTAACTTAGGCACAATAGGAGTTAATGATACTATTGTAGTTGTGTATAAAGTTGATATAACAAGTCTTCCAGTTAGTAGTAAAGTTGAAAACTTTGCAAGTTTAAAATATAACTACACATTAAATCCTATAAATCCAAACAGAGAAAGTGGCACCTTAAATTCTAATACAGTAACGACTATAATAAACCATGCAGATTTATTAACTTCTCCTAATTTCACTAAATCATCAGACAAGCAATTTGCAGACTTAAATGAAATCGTAACTTATACTATAACAGTAAAAAACACTGGAAATGTTTCTGCAAATAATGTAACAGTAAAAGATATTATTCCTACAGGAGTAATCTATCAAACAGGCACTTTAACTGTAAATGGAACTTCAAATGCTGGAGATATATCCTCAGGAGTTAATATTGGAAGTATTTCTAAAAATGCAACTACCACATTAGTATTTAAAGTAAAAGTAACTTCTATTCCAAATCAAAATCCAGTTGAAAACAAAGCACAGGTAACCTACAATTACACAGTAGATCCTACAAATCCGAATGGCGCAAATGCTTCTGGAAATACAAATACAATAACAACTAAAATAAATAATGCAACCTTAACTTCAGTTAAAAGCACAAACAAGGCTTATGCAGATCTTTTAGAAACTATAATTTATACAGTTTTATTAACTAATACAGGTAATGTAAATGCTACTAACGTAGTTTTTAAAGATACCCCACCAGATGGAACTTCTTTTGTTGATAACAGTTTTACTGTAGCAAGTCTTGTAAGACCAGGAGAAAGTCCAATAGATGGAGTTAATATAGGTACTATTCCAAATGGAGGAACTGTATCAGTATCATTTCAAATAAAAGTAGGAGAGGCTATTCCTTCTCAAAATCCAATTCAAAATACAAGCCAAACTTCTTATAACTATAATGTAGATCCAGGACTTGACCCTATATCTAAAACTTCAACATCAAATGTTATAACAACTCAAATAAGACATGCTGACTTAATAAGTACAGGAAATTTTACAAAAAGTGTAGATGAGGACTTTGTAGATTTAAGTGCTGTTGTAACTTATACTATTAATGTTAAAAACTCAGGAAATACGGCTGCAAACAATGTTATAGTAACAGATATTATTGGAAATGGTGCAACCTATAAAGCAGGAACCTTAACTATTGATGGTGTGTCTAAAACAGATAATCCAAACACAGGGATAAGCGCTCAAAGTATATCTCCAAATCAAACTAAAGTAATAGTTTTCTCTGTAGATATAACTTCTCTTCCAACTCAAAATCCTATAAATAATGGAGCAAGCGTAACTTATGCTTACACAGTTAATCCAGCAAGTCCTAATGGTGTTGTTAATAATGGAGTTACGAATAATGTAACTACAAAAGTTAACCATGCGGAGCTATTAAGTAGTGGAAATGTAGTTTTATCTGTAGATAAGAGTTTTGGAAAACTTAATGAAATTTTAACTTACACTATAACCTTAAAAAATACAGGAAATGCTGATGCAAAAGATATCCTTATTACAGATGTGTTGCAACAAGAAATAGCCTTTGTTCCAGGTTCAGTTAAAATAAATGATGTTACAAATAGTAGTGCTAATCCTGTATCTGGAGTAACTATTTCTAAAATAGAGCCTAATAAAACAACGATTGTTATATTTAAAGTTAATGTTAAGGCTCTTCCTACTAGTCAAGTTATAGATAATACAGTAAACTTCAAGTATTCCTATCTGGTTGACCCTCAAGTTTCAACTATAATAAATAAAACTGGAACTACAAATTCAGTACAATCAACAATAATTCAACCAGGATTTACTGGAAATGAATCAGGAAGTGGAAATGGAGCTCCTGATGCACCAGAAAACTTTGTTTTAGCTGTAAATAAACAATATGCTGATATAAGTGATTTAGTAACCTATACTTTCACAATGAAAAATTCAGGTAATACCTCAGCTACAAATGTTATACTAAAAGATATTTTACCATCAAGTGTTGAATTTAAAGCAGGTACTGTTTTAGTAGGAGGATCTTCGCTCTCATCTGCAAGCCCTGTTACTGGAATAAATGTTGGTAATATAAATCCTAATCAAACAATAACTGCAAGCTTTAAAGCTACAGTGGTATCTGTACCTCAAGGAAACTATATAAACAACAAGGCTACTTTAACTTACAACTATACTTTAGACCCAGCTTATCCAAATAGAGAAGTAGGTTCTTTAGACTCTAATAGTGTATCTACTATGGTTACTACCGCAAAAGTTTTAGGCGATGGAAACTTTGTTAAAACTGTTGATAAAGACTATGCAGATATAGGCGATATTTTAACCTATACTGTTACTGTTTTAAATTCAGGTAGTATTGCTGCTAATAATGTTATTTTTAAAGATTTAATACCAAGTGGAGTAACTCTTGAAGCAGGTTCTTTAAAGGTAAACAATATAACTAATAATGGTTCTCTTTCTAGTGGAGTAACTATAGGGTCAATAAATCCAGATGAAACAAAAACTATAGTCTTTAAAGTTAAGGTAACATCTGTTCCAACAGAAAACCCTATAAAAAATAAGAGTAGTTTAGATTACACTTATACAACAGATCCTAGTAATCCAAATAATAAAGCAGGTTCTGGAGATAGTAATATAGTAACAACTCAAATTAATACTGCAAAGCTTATGTCAGAGCAAACTGTTAATAAAACTACAGCTAATTTAGAAGAGATTATAACCTATACTACAAAGATAAGTAATACTGGAAACATTCCAGCTAATGAAGTTATATTTAAAAATGCTATACCAGATGGAACAACCTTTGTTGCAGATAGTTTAATTTCTGGTGGAGCTATTAAGCCTGGAGTAAATCCAAGTTCAGGACTTTCCATAGGAAATATAAATCAAAGTTCAAATATAATTGTTAGCTTTAAAGTTAAGGTAGGAACTAGCATTCCATCTCAAAATCCAGTTCAAAACAAAAACCAAACAACCTATAGTTATTTAGCAAATCCAAATCAACCTAAAAAAACAGGAACATCTGATTCAAATCAAGTTGAAACTCAAATAGTTAATGCTAATCTTTTAGGAGACGGTGGCTTTTTAAATGCTGTAGATAAGGCTTATGCAGATATTGGTTACGTTTTAACTTATACTATAAAGATTAGAAATTCAGGAAATATAAATGCAAATAATGTAGTTGTAATAGATTCAATTCCAACAGGAGCTACATTTAAAACTGGAACTTTAACTATAAACGGAGTTTTAATCAATAATGACCCAAACACAGGTATAAACTTAGATACAATAACACCAAAACAAACAAAGATAATAGTATTTAAGGTTGATGTAACAGCTATTCCACCTGAAAACCCATTAGCTAATAAGGCAAGCTTAACTTATTCCTACACTATAGATCCTACAAAACCTAATGAGGGTAAAGGTGGAGGAACAAGTAATACGGTACAAACACAAATAAATCATGCAGATTTAGGCCCAGGAAATATAGTAAAGTCTGTTGATAAAAGCTTTGCAAAACTTGGAGATGAGTTAACTTACACTATAAGCTTTAAAAATTCAGGAAATACAGCCGTAAATAATGTTATAGTGAAGGACAACTTAAGTAATGAATTAAGTTTCTTGTCAGGGACTGTCTTTGTAAATGATGTATCAAAACCTAATGATAATCTTCAAGACGGGGTTAATATAGGAAGTGTAAATCCTAATGGAACATCTTTAGTAAAATTTAAAGCTCAAATAACCTCTCTTCCAGCAGATGGAAACCTTACAAATCAAGCAAGTTTCACTTCTAATTATACAATAGATCCAGCTATTCCCAATGAAGGAAGCATTGAATCAAATACAAATCCAGCTACACTAAAAGTAGTTCAAGCAGGTTTTGGAAGTAATACCTCAAGTGGTGGAACAGGAGGAGATTCAGGAACAGGATCTAACGATAATTTTGTTAAAACTGTTGATAAACAATATGCAGATATTGGAGATATCTTAACTTATACCTTAACTATTAAAAACTCAGGAAATGCATCTGCAACTAATGTAATTTTAAAAGATAACTTAACTAATGGAATAACCTTTAAAACAGGAACTGTTGTAGTTGATGGAATAGAAAGAGTTTCTGATGACCCATCTACTGGAATAATTTTAGGTAATGTAATTTCAAATCAAACCATAGTTGTAACTTTTAAAGGTACCGTAGTTTCTATTCCAGATGGAAATTCTATAACTAACAAAGGAACTTTAACTTACAATTACACCTTAGACCCTACCTATCCAGATAGAGAAGTAGGAACTATAGACTCAAATACAGTATCCACTATGGTTATGAATGCTAATGTTTTAAGTGCAGGAAATTTTGTTAAAACAGTAGATAAAGCTTTTGGTGGAGTAGGAGATATTATAACTTATACTACAACTATTAAAAATACAGGAGTAATATCTGCAAATAACGTTATTTTTAAAGACCCAATACCTCAAGGAACAACTTATGAAGTAGGTTCACTAAAAATAAATAATGTATCAAACAGTGGGAATTTAAATACAGGAGTAAATATAGGCTCCATAAGTTCTAATGAAACTAAAACCATAGTATTTAAAGTAAAAATAGCATCTCTTCCAACAACAAATCCAATAAAATCTAAGAGTAATATAAGCTATACCTATACAGTAGACCCAGCAAGCCCTAATGCAAAAAGTAGTTCTGGAGATAGTAATATAGTATCAACTCAAGTTAATACTGCAAGTTTAACATCAGAGCAAACTGTTAATAAAACTTCAGCACTTTTAAATGATATTATAACTTATACAACTAAGCTTACTAACACAGGAAATGTAGCTGCAAATGAAATATTGTTTAAAGATATTATTCCAAGTGGTGTGACTTTTGTAGATAATAGTTTAACCTTAAATGGAGTTTTAAAACCAGGAGCAGACCCAAATACTGGTTTTAATGTAGGAACTATAAATTCAAAGGCTATTGCAACTATTGTCTTTAATGTAAAGGTTGGAAGCACTGTTCCAACTCAAAATCCAGTTCAAAATAATAGTAAAACTACTTTTAGTTATTTAGTTGAATCCTTAGCAACTAAAAAAACAGGAAGTGTTGATTCAAATATAGTGGGAACTCAAATAGTTAACGCTAATCTTTTAGGAGATGGAGATTTTGTTAAAACTGTAGACAAAGCTTATGGAGATATTGGATATATATTAACTTATACAATAAAGGTTAGGAATTCTGGAAATATAAATGCCAATAATGTAGTGGTAACAGATCCAGTGCCAACTGGAACTATATTTAAAAATGGAAGTTTAACTATAAATGGAGTTTTAAGTAATAGCGACCCAAATCTTGGAGTTAACTTAGATACAATAGTACCAAAACAAACAAAAATAATAGTGTTCAAAGTTGAAGTAACAAGTCTACCACCTGAAAATCCAATTTCTAATAAGGCAAGTCTAATTTATAACTATACAGTAGATCCAGTAAAACCAAATGCAGAAAAAGGAACAGGACTTAGTAATTCTGCAACAACTCAAATAAATCATGCAGATTTAGGTCCTGGAAATATAGTAAAATCTGTTGATAAAAGCTTTGGAAAATTAGGAGATGAATTAACTTATACTATAAGCTTTAAAAATTCAGGAAATACAGCAGTAAATGATGTTATAGTTAAGGATGATTTAAGTAGTGAATTAAGTTTTGTTCCTCAAAGTATAATATTAAATGATATAGCTATGCCTAATGATGATATAGTTATGGGCGTTAATATAGGAATTGTCGAACCTAATCAAATATCTTTAGTTAAATTTAAAGCTACAATAATTGGACTTCCACCAGATGGAAATCTTACAAACCAAGCTACTTTTAATTGCAAATATACAGTAGACCCAGCTCTTCCTAACGGAGGAAATATAGATTCAAGCACAAATCCAGCTACACTAAAAGTAATCCAAGCAGGCTTTGGAAGTAACACTACAGATGGAAGTGGTGGTTCTGGAAGTGGTGGAGGAACTGGTACAGGTTCTGAAAACTTTGTTAAAACTGTTGATAAGCAATATGCAGATATTGGGGATATTTTAACTTATACTTTAACTGTTAAAAACTCAGGAAATGCATCAGCAACTAATGTAATTTTAAAGGATAACTTAACTAATGGAATAACCTTTAAAACTGGCACTGTTGTAGTTGATGGAATAGATAGGGTTTCTGATGACCCAACAACAGGAATACTTTTAGGAAATATTCAATCAAATCAAACTATAGTTGTTAAATTTAAAGGTACTGTAGTTTCAATTCCACAAGGCAATTCTATAACAAATAAAGGAACATTAACTTATAACTACACTTTAGATCCTGCTTATCCAGATAGAGAAACAGGAACATTAGAATCAAATACCGTCTCAACTATGGTTACTAATGCAAATATTTTAGGCGCAGATAATTTTGTTAAAAGTGTAGATAAAGCTTCTGGTGGAATAGGAGATATTTTAACCTATACAATTAATATAAAAAATTCTGGAATGATATCTGCAAACAATGTTATTTTTAAAGATTCAATTCCTCAAGGAACAACCTATGAAACTGGCTCTTTAAAAATAAACAGTATATCAAATAGTGGAGATTTAAATTTAGGAGTTAATATAGGAACTATAAATCCTAATGAAACTAAAACCATAGTATTTAAAGTAAAAATAGTCTCTCTTCCAACCATAAACCCCCTAAAAAATAAGAGTAATGTAGCCTACACTTATACGGTAGACCCAGCAAGTCCTAATGCAAAAAGTAATTCTGGAGATAGTAATATTGTATCAACTCAAGTTAATTCAGCAAGCCTAACAGCAGAACAGACAGTTAATAAAGCTACAGCTAATTTAGGAGATACTATAACTTATACAACAAAATTAACTAACACAGGAAATGTAGCTGCAAATGAAATACTATTTAAAGATACAATTCCAAGTGGGGTAACTTTTGTAGATAATAGTTTAACCTTAAATGGAGTTCTAAAGACAGGTGCTAATCCAACTACTGGTTTTAATGTTGGAACTATAAATTCAAAAGCAAATGTAGTTGTTGCATTTAATGTTAAGGTTGGAAATACTGTTCCGACTTTAAATCCAATTCAAAATAATAGCAAAACTACTTTTACCTTTATTGTAGAATCAGTAGCAACTAAACGATCAGGAAGTGTTGATTCAAATATAGTAGGGACTCAAATAGTTAATGCCAATCTTCTAGGAGATGGAGATTTTGTTAAAACTGTAGATAAGGCTTATGGAGATATTGGTTGTTTACTAACTTATACTATAAAGGTTAGAAATTCTGGAAATATAAATGCAAATAACGTAGTTGTAATGGACCCAGTGCCAACAGGAACTATTTTTAAAACAGGAACCTTAACTGTTAATGGAGTCTTAAATAATGGTAATCCAAATACAGGTGTTAACTTAGATATTATTGCACCAAAGCAAACAAAGATAATAGTATTTAAAGTTGAAGTAATAAGTTTGCCACCTGAAAATCCTATTTCAAATAGAGCTAATTTAACTTATAACTATACAATAGATTCTACAAAACCAAATGAAGGAAAAGGTACAGGACTTAGTAATGCTGTAACTACCCAAATAAACCATGCAGACTTAGGTCCTGGAAATATAGTTAAATCTGTTGATAAGAATTTTGCAACATTAGGAGATGAATTAACTTATAGCATAAGTTTTAAGAATTCAGGTAATACAACAGTAAATGACGTTATAGTTAAAGATGCTTTAAGTAGTGAATTAAGCTTTATACCTCAAAGTGTAATATTAAATGATGTGGCTATGCCTAATGATGATATTCTTATAGGTGTTAATATAGGAAGCGTTTTACCAAATCAAACTTCTTTAATAAAATTTAAAACTAAAATAGTTGCTCTTCCATCAAGTGGAACCTTAACTAATAGAGCTAGCTTTAAGTGTAACTATACAGTAGATCCTGAAATTCCTAATGGTTCTATTATAGAAGACAATACAAATCCAGCAAGTATAACAATAGTTCAAGCAGGTTTTGGAACAACTAGCACAGGTGGAGGAAGTGTAAGTGGTGGAGGATCTGGAGCTGGTTCAGATAACTTTATTAAAACTGTTGATAAGCAGTATGCAGATATAGGTGATATTTTAACTTATACTCTAACAATAAAAAATTCTGGAAATGTTAGAGCAACTAATGCGATTTTAAAAGATGATTTAACCAATGGACTCACCTTTAAACAAGGAAGCATTACTGTTGATGGAATTGATAGAATATCAGATAACCCTAAAACTGGAGTAATCTTAGGAAATATAGAGCCAAATCAAACTATAGTAGTTAGTTTTCAAGGAACTGTAATTTCAATTCCAGATGGAAGTTCTATAACTAATAAGGGAACTTTAACTTACAACTATACTCTAAATCCTGCTTATCCTGATGGAGAGTTAGGCTCTATAGATTCAAATACAGTATCAACTATGGTTACTAATGCAAATATTTTAGGAGCTGGAAATTTTGTTCAAAGTGTTGATAAAGAGTTTTATGATGTAGGAGATGTTATAACTTATACAATAAACATTGTAAACTCTGGAATGGTTGTTGCAAATAATGCTATTTTAAAAGATATATTACCTCAAGGATTAACTTATGAAACAGCTTCTTTAAAGGTAAATAATATATCTAATAGTGGAGATTTAAATGCTGGAGTTAATATAGGACCAATAAATCCTAATGAAACAAAGATAATTGTATTCAAAGTAAAAGTAATATCACTTCCACAAGATGGAGTAATAAAAAATAAGAGTAGTATTTCCTACACTTATACAGTAAATCCAGATGAACCAAATGGCAAAACTGCATCTGGAGATAGTAATACAATAACCATTAGAATTAACAATGCAAAAATAACTTCAGAGCAAACAGCTAATAAGCAAACAGCTAACTTAGGTGATATTATAACTTATAATACTAAATTAACTAATGTTGGTAATGTAGCTGCTAACGAAGTAATATTTAAGAACACCTTACCAAGTGGATTAACTTTTGTAGCAGATAGTTTAACCTTAGATGGGATTTTAAAACAAGGAGCTAATCCAATTACAGGTTTTAATGTTGTAAGTATAGGGGCAAAAGCTAGTGCAATGGTGACTTTTAAAGCACAGGTTGGAAATAGCTTGCCTAGTCAAAATCCAGTTAAGAATAACAATAAAACTACCTTTAGCTATTTAATAAATTCTCTAGGAACTAAAAAAACAGGAGTTTCTGATGCAAATACAATAGAAATGCAAATAGTTAATGCTAATATTTTAGGTGATGGAAACTTTACTAAAACCGTAGATAAAGCTTATGCAGATGTAGGAGATTTACTAACTTATACAATTAAGATTAAAAATACAGGAAATATAACAGCAAATAATGTAGTTGTAATAGATCCTATTCCAAGTGGAGCATCTTATAAACAAGGAACATTAACCTTAAATGGAGTATCTAAAAACGACAATCCAAACGTTGGAATAAATATAGGTGAAATACCTCCAAATCAAATAAAAATTATAGTGTTTAATGTTCAAGTAAATGAAGTGCCTATAGAAAACCCATTAACTAATAGAGCTAATTTAACCTACACTTATACAACAGATCCAACAAAACCTAATGATGGAAAAGGCAGTGGAACAAGCAATTCAGTACAAACACAAATAAATCATGCTGATCTTTTAAGTCAAGGCAATATAGTAAAATCCGTAGATAAAACTTTTGCAAAAGTTGGAGATGAGTTAACTTATACAATAAGCTTTAAAAATACTGGCAATATTTCTATGGATAATGTTATAGTTACAGATGATTTATGTAATGAACTAAGTTTTGTTTCAGGAAGCATATTAGTAGATAATGTTCCAAGACCAAATGATAATTTATTATCTGGTGTTAATATAGGAACAATTCAATCTGGAGGAACATCGCTCGTAAAATTTAGAGCTAAAATAAATTCACTTCCTGCTAATAAAAACTTAACTAACCAAGCTAGTTTTAAGTGTAATTATACAGTAGACCCATCTGTTCCTGATGGAGTAAGTATAGATACTAATACAAATCCAGTAAATATAACAGTAGTGCAAGCAGGCTTTGGAAGTGCTACTGGGGGAAGTGGTGTCTCAGGTTCTGGTGGAATAAATAGCAACTTTAATCACACAGTAGATAAGCTTTATGCTGATACAGGAGAACTTATAACTTATACCTTTAATATTAAAAACTCAGGAAATATAGTAGCTAATAATGTTGTATTGACAGATGTTCTTGATCAAAATTTATCTTTTAAACAAGGAACAGTTCAAATAAATCAAATAAACAAACCTTTTGATAACCCTAATATAGGAATTAATGTTGGAAGTATATATCCAAATCAAACAATTACAGTTGTTTTTAAAGCTATGGTAATAGCTATTCCTATCTTGGGAAAAATAGATAATTCAGGAAAAATAACATTTATGTATACCTTAGATCCAAATTATCCAAATGGAGAAACTGAAACTTTATTCTCAAATCAAACAAGTACTAATATAGTTCATGGTGAAATAAGTTCTAAAAATGCATTAAAATCTGCAAATAAATCTGAGACTACTTTAGATGATATAATAACCTATACAATTTCTGCAAAAAATACTGGAAATATAGATTTATTAAACGTATCTGTAAAAGATGCAATGCCTATTGGAACAACTTTTGTTAATGGAAGTGTACTTGTAAATTCCTTAGCTAGAGTTAATTATGATCCAAGTCTTGGAATAAATATTGGAAGTATTGCACCAGGAAGCACTTCAACTGTAGTATTCCAAGTTAAGGTAAATGAAGATGCAGAATTAAATATAAATAATACTGCAGAATTAACCTATGATTATTTTGTAAACCCAAGTTTACCACCGATAAATGGAAGTATATCAACAAATACAGTAGTTATTCAAAATAAGAAGCCTAACATTGAAATAACTACTACTAGCGATAGAGAAGGTGGAGTTCCTGGAACCTTAATAAAATATACGACTATTGCAAAAAATACAGGGAAAGTAAAAGTTAATGACGTAATAGTAAGCGGTGTACTATCAGATAAGTTAGATTATTTAGGAAATGTAACTATAAATGGAGTAGAAAACTTAGGAGATTTTAGAATGGGAATTAATATAGGCGATTTAGATAGAAATCAAGTAGCTGTTGTAACATTTGAAGCTAAAATAAAAGAATTAAATCCAAATGAATTAGCAATAACTATTTTAGATGATGAAGTTGTAGCAGATGGTGACAATGAAATTATTAATGAAATTCAAGCAACTTATAATTATAGCCTAGATGGTGTCTTAACAAGTTTTACAAGTGCAACTACTGCAAATTTTACCTTAGATGTTCAAGTTTTTAATCCATCTGTAGTTCTTGAAAAAACTTGCAATAAAAGTGTTGTAAAAGAAGGGGATACCTTTATATACACTATAATGGCTACAAATACAGGGGATATTGATATATCAGAAAGTTTATTAAAGGATAATATACCATCTCAATTTAAGATAGAAGAAATTAAAGTTGATAATCAAATCGTAGAAGGAAATATAGCAATAGGGATTCAAATAGGTGTAATCCCTATTGGAACAACAAAAATGGTATCATTAACAGTTAAGGCCTTAAGTATAAATCCATCTTCTCCTATATATACAAATGAAGTTGTAGGTGAGTTTAAAATAATTACAGATCCAAATAGTCCTTCTGAAACAATAACTAAAACTGCTATAGTAGAAAATGGGATAACTGTTTTAAAACCAGCTTTAACTTTAACAAAAAGCGTTAATGTAAATTTTGCTGCACTCGAAGATATTATAAGTTATAAGTTAATAGTAAAAAATATAGGAAATGATGATACAGGAAATTTACTATTAAAAAATATAATAGTGCAAGATTTCTTAACTCAAGAGCTTGAATTTATAGAAAATAGCTTAAAAATAGATGAAAATGATTATTTAAATATTAATATTGCAGATGGAGTAAATATAGGTGATTTAGATGTTAATGAAACAAAAACCATAACCTTTGATGTAAAGGTTATAGGTTTTTTAAAAAGTGCACCAATAACAAATATCTCATCAGCTAAATATAGCTTTAATTTAGATGCTAATTCAAATGAGCAAATAGCAACTACTTCAAGTAATTCTGTAGATATAATGGTTAAAAATCCAAGTTTAACTATTACAAAAGAAGTAGATAAAGATGTAGCTTCATTAAATGATGTATTAAATTATACTGTTAAAATAAAAAATACAGGCCAGATAAACCTTATAAATATATTACTAAAAGATAATCTTTCAAGTATAACAAAATTAATAGATGGAAGCTTTAAGATAGATGGAAAAATTATAAATAGTGTTGAATTAGATAAGGGAATAAGTCTTCGTAATATGAATGTTAATGATGAAATCCTAATTGAATATAGTTCTATAGTAACAGGAATAAATCCATCGGGAAAAGCTGAAAATCATATAACAGCTCTTTTCAGCTATATATTTGAAGATAATACTACAGGCAGTAAAGAAGTAAGTTCTAATAATGTTATAGTTTTAATTAATCTTAATACCTTTAAGCAACTTACTGTTAGTGAATATATAGATGTACCAACAGAAGAACCAGATGTTAAAAAGGTAAATAACGTTAGAGGAAATGTAGAAATTTTAAAATACAATATAATTGAAACATCTAAAATAAAATCACTAGAAGGACAAGAATTAAGTGGATATAAATTAATAGTTCATGGAGTAATTAAAGAAACAATAGAATATGTAGCAAATAACTTAGTAGAATCTATTCATGCAGTTAACAAAGATGTTAAATTTAGCACATTTATAATATTGCCACAAAACTTTAAACTAGATAATAGATTAGAACTTTCAGCAGTATTTGAAAAAGGTTATGCAAATAGTAGTGACCCTAGGAATTTATTCAGTAATGCTACAATTCTAATAACTGCTAGAATTTTTTCTAATTAATAATAAATTTTATATCAAAGAATAGCACTTAATATTTAAACGTATTGAGTGCTATTTTCATATTAAAATCATATTATGATAATTGATTTTGTATTCATAAAGCTTATAAGTTAAATATTAATGTGATTACTATTTTTTCATTAAGTTCAGATGTTTATAAAAATTTTATAATTTATTTTTTAACTAAAACTCTAAAGTAAGATTTAAAAACAAGTTTATATAAATTATTTACTTGAGTTGTGCACTTATTTGAGAAATATTAACATGTGTTTATAATCCATAATTACCATTATTATTTTGGATAAA
>JANZXU010010698.1:0-15572 GCA_027576215.1 Amissidens hainesi | reverse complement strand
ATGTCTTTTAAATTCTCTAATTTTCCTATACAATAATTATTATAATCTAACATATTTTCCTCCTATATTTTGATTTTAGTCACTTCAAATTATAACAGAAGGAGTATGTTAGATTTTTTTATTTTTAATTTAACTAGCACAACGGGTTAAATTATGAATTTTTAGAAAGTCCAAAACGAGAAAAAATATGTAAAAGCACTGAAAATATTTATGAAAATGGACTTAATAAGACATTAGAAGATTCTGAGAGAGAACTAATATTAAAAGCAATTAAAGAATCAGACGGAAACTATTTTAAAGCTGCAAGACTTTTAAAACTTCCTAAATAAACTCTCCAAAGTAAAATTAAAAAATATGGTATAAAGAAAAAAATAATAATAGAATAAAATATATAAAATATCCCAAAGCTAATGCAAAAAAATATTAGTCTAGGGATATTTTTTTATTTGAAAGTAGTATTTAGTTTATCTATTAAATAGTTTTTATAGATTAAAAAACAAAATAATCCATTGTTGAAATATATGGTATCATAGTAGATGTGTGTATTTTTTGTAAACTATCTTAATATTTAAATCTACAAAAATCATTATATTAATTTGGAGGGTAACAATATGAAAAAAAACAAAATTCTATACTTATTGATAGGAAGCTTAATGATTACAACTTTACTTTTTACAGGTTGTGGTAAAAATCAAAGTGCAAAAGACAAAGATTATGTAGTGAAGCTTGGGTACTATAACTGTGACCATATGACAGCAGCTTGTATTGCAAAGGATGCAGGAATATTTAAAGAACTTGGATTAAAGGTTAATGTTACTGGAAACGGAAAGGTACCTGAAGCTATGGCGGCAGGTCAGATGGATGTTGGATATATTGGTAGTGGTGGATTAATGGCAGCTAATATGAAAGGATCACCTATAATGGCAGTTGCTAATAATCACTTAGGTGGTTCTTATTACCTTGTAGTTAATAACAAAATTAAAGACGCGAAAGATTCTGTAGGAAAAAAACTTGCAATAGGAAGCAAACCAGAAAATGATTTATCTTGGGTTGAAATGGCTAATAAAATAGATATACCAGTAGATGGTTCAAAATACACTCCTGTAGATATGGCAGACCTTAAAGATAAATATTTGGCATTTAAAGCTGGTAAAATAGACGGATATGCTACTTGTGATCCTTGGGGTTCTATGGCAGAGTATGAAAAAACAGGACATATACTAGCGACATTCTCAAAACCAGGTGGTCAATGGGGTGTTTGTTGTTTTTACTCTATGAATAAAAACTTTGAGAAAGAGCATCCAAATCTTGCAAAAAAAATGATATTAGCTCATTCCCAAGCTATAGAGTATATTTATACTCATCCAATGAAATCAGCAAAAATATTTGCTAAAAATTATAATGTTCCTGAAGAAGTTGCTCTTATGACTATTTATAAGAAAACTGTAGGAGAAGGCAGAACTTTAACTTGGAAGATAACTCCTGAATATGTACATAATCAAATTAATCAAGAAATGAAAGTTCATAGCTTAGATAAAGAACCTAAGTATGATGAGTTTGTTAATGAAAAACTAATAAAAGAATCTAATGTAGATGATTTTGATAATTTTATAAAAGAAAAGGTAAATTCAGTATTCCCAGAAGGTATGAACTACGAAGACTGGAAAAAGAAAGCTCAAGAAGTTGATGCATAATATTTTTATTTAATTTTAAGGTGTAGATGAATTTTAAAATTAAATAAGTTCACTACAACTTTTTTATAATGAAACTAATGAAAATTAAGATAATGAGGTGATTTAAGTGAGTAAAATTCTAATTGAATTTATTAATACATGACCAAGCTGTGATTCTTATAGCGAGTTCGTTAAAAAGTTAGTAAAACAAAATGAAGATAAACTTTATTGCAAAATTTATTATACAGGAAAAGATATGAGTTATATAAGAAAGTATGGTGCTATAATGAAAGGAACTTTAATTATTAATGAAAACAAAAAAATAGATAAGCTTTCTAAATCAATTATTGAAAATTCTATAGAGGACGTTTTAAAAGCATTATGATTTTAGAAAAAATAAACAATATAGTTTTATCAACTTTAAATATACTTAATGATACATCAACTTGGCTTATATTAAGCTTTGTAGTAGCAGGTCTTTTAAGAAATCTATTAACTATAGAAAGATTTCAAAAATCCTTAGGAAATAAAAAGTTTTCATCTATTATAAAAGCTACAATTTCAGGAGCATTACTTCCTATTTGTAGCTGTGGAGTTATTCCTCTTGGGTTAAGTTTATATTATTCAGGGGCATATCTTGGACCTACCTTAGCCTTTATGACTGCAACACCTATAATAAATCCAATTGCTGTTCTTTTAGCTTTTGGTATGCTTGGAAGCAAAATAGGTACTATTTATTTAGTAACAGGGCTAGTTGCACCAGTGATTATGGGTCTTTTAGGAAACTTTTTAGGTGGTTCTGAACTTAAAATGCAAGGAATAGAGGAAAATATTAAATCAATAGATATTGAGGAAGACGAAGAAACATTTTTAGAAAAGTTAAAATCAGGGTTACATTGGAGTTTTTCAGATCTCGGTTGTACAGTTAGTAAATATGTTATACCAGGGGTTCTTCTTGCAGGAGTTATTTTAGCTTTAATTCCACAGGAATTTATACAAAGTTATTTAGGAGAGCCAGGACTTATATCCCTTGGAGGAATAGCTCTTTTAAGTGGAGCTATGTATGTTTGTGCTGTTGGTCATATTCCGTTTATAGCAGCTTTAGTTGCTGGAGGAGCATCACCAGGTTCTGCTATAACATTTTTAATGGCAGGAGCAGCTACTAATATTCCAGAACTTGTAAGCATATTTAAGCTAATAGGAAAAAGGACTGCCTTTATTTACGGCTTTTTCGTAACTCTATTATCTTTTATTTCAGGATATGTAGCAAATCTTTTATTAATGCCAGACTTTACTCCATTTATAAATATAAATAAAGAAGGTGGAGCCATAAGTATTGCAAACAAAATGATTATAGAATTTCCAGAGCCAGTGAAATATTTATGTTCTATCTTAGTATTTATATTATTTTTAATTGCAATTTTTCCTAAAATAAAAAAATGTTTTACATGTGATGAGGTTTAATTATGATTAGAAAAATTTTAAGTATTACTTTAATTAGTTTGTTGATTACTTTTGTTGGATGTACAAAAGAGTCAAAAAAAATTGATAACAATAAAAAAAATACTAATTATATAGATATTAACTCAAATAATGAGCTTTTAAATTACTTTAAAGAAACTCATAAAGATAATAAAGTTTTAAAAGTAGCAGAGTGGGACATTAATGGAGATAATAATGAAGATTTAGTTGTTATATATAATGTAAATAAAGATAAAAATGGAATGGTAATAGTATTTAAAACTAAAGATGGTTTTAAGATTTCAAATGAAGTAGCAGCACCTATTTCTAATCAAAAGATAGAATTTAAGGATATTGATAAGAAAGCACCAATGGAAATTATAGTTTCAGGTTCTAAAAATGGCAAAGCAGGTTATGCAATATTTAGATTAGAAGATATGAAACTCGTAGATTTATTTGGTGATGGAATGAAAGACTGTTGTTAAAACTAAACTATTTTTAATTTAAAGATGTTGATAAGAATAAATAATTAATTTAGAAAATAAAAAGCTAAAAAATTAAATATTAATAAATAAAATTTTGAGGATGAAATATGCAAATTTTAGAAAACCTAGAGAGTAAATCTTATGATAAGTTATACATAGATAGCATTTATTCTAGACTTACTGATAAAGAAAATAAAATAAGAAGATTTTTAATGTCATATATAATAGATACTCAAAGACCTTTTAATACGGATTTATTAGAAGTGGAAAATTTAAAAATTCTTAACCTATCTAAGGAAGATTTAAAAAAACATTTAACTAATATGCAAAAAAAGATAGCTTTATCTATGGATGAAGATGGCAATATTAATTTTGTATATCCAGTTAGTACTATAAAAACAAATCATAAAGTTACTTTAGAAGATGGAAGAGCTTTTTATGCAATGTGTGCCATAGATGCTATGGGTTCATCATTTACTTTTAAGCAAGAAGTTACTATAGAATCTAGTTGCAGAGAATGTAATGAAAAAGTATTGATGAAAGTTAAAGATGGGAATATTAAAGAGGTTTCATCAAAAGAACTTAGAATTCTTCATGTTGACTTAAATAAATATAAGAACTGGGGAGATACTTGCTGAAACATTATGAAGTTCTTCTGTAAGAAGAATCACTATGATACATGGGTAAATAATATGAGTATAGATAAAAGTGATATTTTTTGCCTAAATAATTTAGAGGCTTTAAGAGTTTCTAAAATGATTTTCGAAGTATATGACATTTAAAAGGTTTATTAAAAAACTAAAAGGTATTTTAATAATTATTTTTATTTTAAGCATAGTTTTAATATTTTCATTTACTTTAATTTTAAGGTATGTGAATACAAAAAACGAAATAAATATAGCTGTTTCAGATGATTCTTCAGGAATGGTTATAGATTATCTTATTAATAATACAAAAGATAGGAATTTAAATATTAAAAAAGAGTTAAAATCCTATAAAATAGTTGACTGCTGTTCTAATACTTTAAGTATGGGACTTGCCTCTAAGTCTTTAGATATGGCTTTAATGTGTCCATACTCTGCAAAAAATCTTATAGATAAAGATAGTAGATTTGAGATTTTAGGTCCATGTATTTTAAATTCAAATGTATTTGTTTTAAATTCTAAAAATGTTAAAAGTATTGCAATAAGTGATGGAAGAGATTATGAAAAAGAGGCTGTATATAAAAGGTTTGGAACTGATACAAAAATAATTTCAATGCTTAATTCTTCTCTTCCGTATTCCTTAGAAAAAGGAAAGATTCAAGGGATTTTAATAGATGCTTTAAAAGGAATGTTAATTCAAAATAAAAGCTTTGAAATTATGCCTTTAGAAAATTGGGCTACTTATGTTTTAGTTGTAAATAAAAAATTTAAAGAAGATAAACGATATAAGGTGTTTTTAAAGGAATTTAATGAGAGTTTAGATAGATTAAATAGTTCTGATATATTAATTAATGAAATAAAGAGATTTAAAAACATAAATCTTTCTAGAAAGGAGTTAGAAATTTGGAAAAAACTCAAAATAAAATTTGTACCTATCATAATAAAATAAAATTAAATAAAGAGAAAATATCACATGCTTTTTATAAGATATTAATGTATTTGATTTTATTTTCAGTATGGTTTGGATTATCGAAATATTATAATAATGAATTATTATTACCTTCTCCAATAAATGTAATTAAATCCTTTTTTAACAATGTTATGAATGCAGAAGTTATAAGTAATTTATTCCTTACATTAAAAAGGGTTCTTGAAGGATTTTTATATGCACTTATAATAGGACTTCCTTTAGGTTTTATAATAGGATATTTTAAAATTGCAGAGAAACTTATAGGAGGCTTTATAGATTCTATAAGACAAGTTCCTATAATGGCATGGGTTCCACTAACTATAGTTTGGTTTGGAATAGGAGATGGACCAACAATATTTTTAATTGCCTTTTCTGGTGTATTTCCCATAATTCTTAATACTGTAGCAGGAGTTCAAAATATTCCAAAGGATTATTACAACGCGGCAAGGAGTATGGGTGCAAGTAATAAAAGTATATTATTTAATATAATTATACCAGCTACTATTCCTGACATATTAACAGGATCAAGAATAGCAATAAGTAGTGGTTGGATGTCTGTTATCTGAGCAGAGTTTATAGCAACGAGTGCCGGTCTTGGTTACTCTATGGTTGAAGCTCAAACTAGAATGCAAACAGATAGTCTAGTTTCGCTTATGTTCTTAGCTGCTTTTGTAGGCTTTTTTATTGATAGAGCTATAAGCACTTTAAATAAATCTCTAACTAAATGGAGGTTCCTTCAATAATGAATTTAGAAATTAAAAATATAAAGAAAAGTTTTATAAATAATAAAAAAAGGCATTTAGTATTAAATGATGTTAATTTTTCGGTTAAAGATGGTGAGTTTATAACTCTATTAGGACCTTCAGGTTGTGGAAAAACAACTCTTCTTACAATAATTGCAGGATTTAAAGATGCTGATAGTGGAAGTATTTTATTAAATGGAAAAGAAGTTAAAGGTCCAGGACCAGATAGGGGGTTTGTGTTTCAAAACTATGCTCTCTTTCCTTGGATGAGCGTTAAAAACAATATTTTATATCCAATGAAAGAGCAAAAAATGCCAAAGGAAGAAAGAGAAGAGAGATTAAATTATCTACTTAACATGGCAAAACTTGATGGCAGAGAAAATTTATATCCTAATCAATTATCAGGTGGTATGAAACAAAGAACAGCTGTTATAAGAGCATTAGCTAGTAAACCTGAAGTTCTTCTTATGGATGAACCTTTAGGTGCTATAGATTTTCAAATGAGACAAATACTTCAAGAAGAGCTTGAAAGTTTATGGCTTAAAGATAAAACAACGGTTATCATGGTAACTCATGATGTGGATGAAGCTGTTTATTTAAGTGATAGAATAATAGTATTCTCAGCTAATGGTGGAAAAATAATTAGAGATATAAATATTGATTTAAAAAGACCTAGAAATAGAGAATGTCCTGAATATAAAGAACATAAAAATAATCTTACAAATGTACTTAAAACTTCCTTAAAAGAAAGTTTAAAATTAAAATAGTTTGTTATTGTTTTTTATTTTCGATAAAATATATTAAGAAATTATATATTTTAATTTATAAGCTTTTAGAAGCTAATAAAAAAATTTAGCTTTAAATGAGGTAATAACATATGGATTATAAAAAAATATTAGAAACATACGTTGAAAAAAGCAATGAAGGACTAATTCTTACGGATGAAGATGCAAATATAGTATTTTTTAAAGAAAGCAATAATATAACAGGGGCAAGATTTGAAAATCCTATAAACAAAAATATATTAGAAGTATTTCCGTATCTTACAAAAGAAACAAGCACTTTTTATAATGTATTAAAAACTAAAAAATCTATAATAAATAAAGTTCAAAGTTATAAAAATAAAGATAGCAAAGAAGTTACTGTTTTAACATCTACAATGCCTATAGTAGAAGATGGAAAATTAGTAGGTGCTTTTGAACTTTTTAAAGATTTAACTCTAGTTACTAAACTTTCAGAAGAAGTATTAGATCTTAAAAAAAGAGTTAATAAAGTTAAAAAAACAATTTTAAGAGAAAATGGAACAAAATACACTTTTTCAGATATTAAAGGTGAAAGTGAGAAAATACAGCTTTTAATTACTAGAGCAAAAAAAATATCAAATTCCTCTTCACCAATACTTATTTATGGTGAAACTGGTACTGGAAAAGAATTATTAGTTCAATCTATTCATAATGAAGATATAAATAGAAGAAATAAACCTTTTATAGCTCAAAATTGCGCAGCACTTCCTCAAAATCTCTTAGAAAGTATACTATTTGGAACAGAAGAAGGAAGCTTTACTGGTGCTAAAAATAAAATAGGGCTTTTTGAGCTTGCAAGTGGGGGAACATTATATCTTGATGAAATAAATTCAATGGATATAAATCTTCAAGGAAAGCTTTTAAGAGTTATACAAGAAGGTGAAGTTAGAAGAGTTGGTGGAAAAGATGTAAAACTTGTAGATGTTAGAATTATAGCATCTACTAATGAAAATCCTAAAAAACTTTTAGATGATGGAAAACTTAGATATGATTTATATTATAGACTTAATGTAATATATTTAGAAATACCATCTCTTAGAGAGAGAAAAGAAGATATAATTATTTTATGTGATTTTTTTATAAGTAAATATAATAAAAAGCTTAATAAAGATATAAAAGGTATAACTTCAGAGGTTTTAACTTTGTTTTATAATAATTTTTTTAAGGGAAATATTAGAGAGCTTGAACATATAATAGAAAGTGCTATGAACTGGTGTGAAGAGGATTTTATAGAGAAAAAACACATAATAAATTATGAATTTGTAGATAATAATAAAAAAGAAGAGAAAATATGTATAGATACTAAGAGTATTTATGAAAAAGGTCTTTCTAAAACTTTAGAAGATTATGAAAGAGAAATAATATTAAAGGCTATTAAGAATAGCGAAGGTAATTATTCTAAAGCAGCAAGGCTTTTAAAACTTCCAAAACAAACCCTTCAAAACAAAATTAAAAAACATGATATAAAGAAAACTATAATAATTGAATAAAAAACATACGGTGTCCCAAATCTAATACTTTTTGTATTGAATTTGGGACATTTTTAGAAGTAGAAATACTTTAACGATTTAATTTTAAGGAAGTAGTTATATTTATAGTCCTTAAATAGTTGGCATGAAATTTGCTTTAATATTTTATGAATAGAGAGGTGTACAATTTTATGGCGAAAGTATTTAATATTCAAAGATACTCAATACATGATGGTCCTGGTATAAGAACAACAGTATTTTTTAAGGGATGTCCCCTAAAATGCCTTTGGTGTCATAATCCTGAAAGCCAAAAATTTAATAAAGAAATAATGATTTATAAAGATAGATGTATTTCTTGTGGGTATTGCAGTAAAACATGTAAAAATAATGCTATAGAAGATAATAATAATTGTGTAATTTGTGAAGAGTGTGTAGAGATATGTCCTACTAATTCTAGAGAGCTTGTAGGAAAAGAAATGTCTCTAGATGAAATAATTAAAGAAGTTGAAAAAGATAGAATTTTCTTTGATGAGTCAAAAGGAGGAGTAACACTTTCTGGTGGCGAACCCTTAATTCAAGGAGAATTTTTAATAGACTTAGCTAAGAAACTTAAAAATAAAAAAATAAATATTACTATAGATACAAGTGGATATTCTAAATGGAATATTATAGATGAAATTAATCCTTACGTAGATTTATATCTTTATGATTTAAAAGTTATAAATAATGAAAAACATAAAGAATTCACAGGTGTTTCAAATGAAATAATATTAGATAATTTAAAAAAATTATCTAATATATCAAAAAATATAATAATTAGAATACCAATAATACCCACATTAAATGATTCAGATCAAGATATAAAAGATTTTATAAATTTCTTAAAAGAAGTTAAAAATTTTGATTATATAGATTTATTACCATATCATAATATTTCAATGGAAAAATATAAAAGACTTGATCTTAAATATGAAATAGAACATATAGAAAAACCTACAAAAGAGCAAATGGATATCATAAGAGAGAAATTTCAAAATGAAGGATTTAAAGTTAAAATAGGAGGTATTTAAAATGAGAGAGAGAGTAAAAAAACTTAGAAGAGAAAGTATAGATGCAGTTCCATCAATTTCTATAGAAAGAGCAAGAATTGTTACAGATGCTTATAAAAAATATTTTGGAAAAGTTTCAACACCAGTTTTAAGAGCATTAACTTTAAAAGAAATTTGTGAGAAAAAAACTATCTATATAGGAGAGGATGAATTAATAGTTGGTGAAAGAGGAGAAACTCCAAAAGGTACTCCAACTTATCCAGAAATATGCTGTCATACTTTAGAAGATTTAAGAGTTATGGATTCTAGAGAAAAAACATTTTTTAAGGTGTCACCTGAAATTTATGAAATTCAAGAAAAAGAAATAATACCTTATTGGTCAGGAAAATCTATGAGAGAAAAAATACTAAATCATATGACTGATGAGTGGAAAGAATGTTATTATTCTGGAGTATTCACTGAGTTTATGGAACAAAGAGGTCCAGGACATACTGTTGGAGATAAAAAAATATTCAATAGAGGATATTTAGAGGTGATTTCTGAAATAGAGGATGAAATTAAAAAGTTAGATTTTATAAATGACCCTGATGCTTTAGATAAGAGTGAAGAGCTAAAAGCTATGAAAATCGCTTGTGAAAGTATAATAACTTTTGCTAAAAGGCATGGAGATAAGTTAAAGGAACTTTCAGAAAAGGAAAAGAATCTAACTAGAAAAGAAGAACTTTTAAAAATGGCTGAAATTTGCTATAAGGTTCCAAAATACAAACCTGAAACAGTTTGGGAAGCAATTCAAGGATATTGGTTTATACATTTAACTATTATAACTGAAATGAATATATGGGATGCATTTAGTCCAGGAAGGTTTGATCAAAATTTATATCCAATATATAAAAAAGAAATTGAAAATGGAGAAACAACAAAAGAAGATGTTGTTGAACTTTTACAATGTCTTTGGTGTAAGTTTAATAACCAACCATCAACACCAAAGGTTGGTGTAACTTTAAAAGAGAGTGGAACTTATACAGATTTTGCAACTATTAATATAGGCGGACTAAATGAAGAGGGAAAAGATGGAGTTAACGAAATGTCTTATATATTATTAGATGTAGTTGATTCTATGACACTTCTTCAACCTAATAGTAATATTCAGCTTTCAAGAAAAAATCCAGAGGACTTTATAAAAAAAGGAGCCGAAGTTATAAGAAAAGGATGGGGACAACCGCCAGTATTTAATGCAGACTCTGTATTCCAAGAACTTGTAAGACAAGGTAAATCAATTGAAGATGCAAGACAAGGTGGAACTTCAGGTTGTGTTGAAACAGGTGCCTTTGGAAAAGAAGCTTATATACTAACTGGATACTTTAACTTAGTTAAGATATTAGAAATAACTTTAAATAATGGAATAGATCCTTTAACTAATAAAAAACTTGGAATTGAAACAGGAGATCCAAGAAATTTTGATAACTTTGATGAATTATTTGAAGCTTATAGAAAACAAATTAATCATTTTTTAAATATAAAGGTTCGTGGAAGCAATGTTATAGAAAAATTATATATGGAAGAGATGCCAGGACCATTTCTATCAACTGTACTAGATGATTGTATTAAAAAAGGAAAAGATTATAATGCAGGTGGTGCAAGATATAATAGTAATTATATTCAAGGGGTTGGAATTGGAACTCTTACAGATTCACTATCTTCAATAAAATATAATGTTTATGATAAAAAGAAAGTATCAATGGATGAACTTTTAAAAATATTAAAGGATGACTTTAAAGGGTATGAACCTTTAAGACAAATGTTTTTAAATAAGACTCCAAAGTATGGAAACGATGATGATTATGCAGATGATATTATGGAAAAATGTTTTAATACTTATTTTGAATTAGTTAATGGAAGAAAAACTGTAAGAGGTGGAGAGTATAGAATAAATATGCTTCCAACTACTTGTCATATATATTTTGGAGAAGTTACTGGAGCAACTCCTGATGGAAGACATAAAAATATGCCTCAATCAGAGGGAATTTCACCAGCTAGTGGAGCAGATAGACTTGGACCAACTGCAGTAGTAAAATCAGCTGCTAAAATGGACCATTTAAGAACAGGAGGAACTCTTTTAAATCAAAAGTTTACTCCTAGTGTTTTAGAGGGTGAAGATGGAATAGAAAAGCTTTGTCATTTAATAAGAGCATATTTTAAAATGGATGGACATCATATTCAATTTAATGTTGTAAAAGCAGATACTTTAAGAGATGCTCAAAAACATCCTGAAAATTATAAGGATCTTATAGTTAGAGTTGCAGGATATAGCGATTATTTCTGTGATATTGGAAAAACTCTTCAAGACGAAATTATAAATAGAACAGAACAAGAAAACTTCTAATATATTGGAATTTATTGGGTTAGAATTTATAATGAAGAAGTTATATATATTTTTTTAGAAAAATTCTACATTTAAAACTATAAATAATTTAAGCTACGACAAGTCATATCAATGTTAATTTAAAATGTTAGAATGTATATTACAATTTACTAATTTTAAAATAGAGCAAGGGAGAGTACACTTATGGAAAAGATTATAGGTTTTATTGGCTGTGGAAATATGGGAAAAGCAATAATTGGAGGACTTGTAAAATCAGAAAAGGTTAGAGGAGAAAACATAATAGCTTCTGATTTTTCTGAAAAAAATTTAAACAAATGTAAAGAGGAATTTAAAATAAGAACAGCTTTAAAAGATAACATAAAAGTAGCAAAAGAAAGTGATATTTTAGTGCTTTCTGTTAAACCTAATATATACAAGAATGTTATAGATGAAATAAAAAATGAAGTTAAGAAAAATGTTATTATAGTTACAATTGCTGCTGGCATTTCAATAGATTTTGTTGAAAAAGCATTTGAAAAAGATATGAGAATAATAAGAACTATGCCAAACACTGCAGCATTAGTTTCTGAAAGTGTAACTGCAATGTGTAGAAATTCTAATATTACTGATAAAGACTTTGAAGAAGTAAAAGAACTTTTAACTTCTATTGGTATAGTCGAAGAAGTTTCTGAAAAATTAATAGATGGAGTTATAGCAGTAAGTGGTTCAGCACCAGCTTATATGTATATGTTTTTAGAAGCTTTAGGAGATGGAGGAGTACTTTCAGGTCTTCCAAGAGATAAAGCTTATAGAATGGCAGCACAAACAATGCTTGGTTCTGCTAAAATGTTTTTAGAAACAGGAAAACATCCTGGAGAGCTTAAGGATATGGTATGTTCACCTGGTGGGACAACAATAGAAGCAGTTAGATATTTAGAGAAAAATGGATTTAGATCTGCTGTTATTGAAGCTATGGTTAAATGTATTGAAAAGTCTCAAGATATGAATAAATAATTTGATTTAATAGGACTATAAGTGTAAATTCACTTATAGTCCTTATTTTACACTGTAAATCCTATATAAGGAAATTTTATTAAAGTAAATACTAATTAAATCGATAATAGTAAAGTATAGTCATAAAAAAGGAGGGATAAATTTGAAATGGTTTAAAAATTTGAAAGTAGGGACGAAGCTTATATCTATATTTATTATTATGATTTTATCATTGCTAAGTATTTGGTATGTTTCTTATAGGAATATTAATGATTTATTTAATGATTCTATAGAAATGTATAAATATAGAGTTTTGCCTATAGAAGCATTAAATAGTATGAGACATGATTTAAGAAATAATGAAGCTGCTGCATATGAATTAATGCTTACAAATGATAAAAATAGAATTTTAGAACTAAGGGAAGGTGTTAAAGAAAGAACTAAAACTTATGATAAGCTTTTTGAGGAATATAATAAATTACCCACAATAACATCTTTTGAAAAAGAACATTTAGTTACATATAAAAATGCTGAAATCGAATATAAAAAAAATAGAGATGTAGCTATAGAACTTGCATTAAATGGTGAAAAGCAAAAATCTTACAATCACTATTATAATTTTGTTCAAAAGCCATTAAAGATATGTCAAAATGAACTTAAAATTTTAGCTAAATATAATGAAGAGAGCGCTTATAAAATAAATGAACAAAATAAAAAAGACTTTTCAAAACTTAGAAAAACTGAATTTACAATAATAATTTTAGCTCTTATAACAAGTGTTTTATTGATAGTTTATATTACTAAAAGCATAACTAATCCTCTTCAAGAAATAGTATTAAATCTTCAAGATATTGCCAGAGGAAATTTAAAGATTAGAGCAAAAGTGAATTCTAAAGACGAATTAGGAAAACTTGCATTAGCTTTGAACAATTCATTAGATAAGATACAAAATTTAATTTCTAAGGTTTTAGAAGTCTCAAAAACTGTAAAAGAATCTACTAAAGAATTATCTATAAATGCAAAAGAAACTGCAAAATCAGCTGAAGACATAGCACTCTCAATTTCAAAGTCTATAGAGGGAACAGAAAAACAGTTGAAATCTGTAGATGATTCAATAGTACTGATTGAAAAAGTGTCGTCTAATATTAAAAATGTATCTAAAAGTTCAAAATTTGCAACAGATTTATCTAAAAAATCTGTTGATGTAGCTAAAGATGGAACTAAATCTATTAATGAAAGCATAAACCAAATTAATAAAATTGAAAAAACAATTATGAATTCAGCAAATATAGTAATAAAACTTGGAGAATATTCTAAGGGAATTGATGAAATTGTAAATACCATAACTACAATTTCGGATCAAACTAATCTTTTAGCTTTAAATGCAACTATAGAAGCTGCTAGAGCTGGTGAACATGGAAAAGGATTTGTGATTGTTGCTGATGAAGTTAGAAAACTTGCTACAGAATCTCAAGAAGCTGCAAAAAAAATAGCATATATAATTAAGAATATACAAAATGAAACTAATACAGCCGTACTAGCTATGAAAAATGGAACAGAAGAAGTTCAAAAAGGTACTAAAATTGTACAGATTGCAGGTATTGCTTTTAACAACATAGAAGAGTCTATAAAAGAAGGTTTAAGCTTTATAGAAGAAACTGCATTATCTATTGAAAAAATTTCAAATGAAACAAATAATATAGTTAACTGTGTAAACACTATTGATAGAATAAGTAAAGATATATCAGAAAATACGGAAATTGTTTCAGCTAATACAGAGGAACAATCTGTTGCAATGCATCAAATTTCAATGTCTAACGAAAAGTTAGACCAATTAGTTTATGAGTTAAATATATTAATAAATGAATTTTTAGTATAATTTAAAGAAATAAAATAAAAACATTAATAGTTCAAAATTACTATTAATGTTTTTATTTTATAGTGAAGATTAATCCATTATAATTATAAAATAATAACTTTATAGTTATAACAAAAGATATTAGGAAGGATAGACTTTAAGATGAGAATAAATAAACTTCTTAGCAATTTTGGAATTTGTTCTAGAAAAGAAAGTAATAGAATTATTGAAGAGGGAAGAATAATTGTAAATGGTAAAATATGCATTAAAGGACAATGGGTTAAAGAAAGTGACATAATAACTTTAGATGAAGAAATTATAAAACCAAAAGAAAAAGTATATATTATATTAAATAAGCCAGTTGGAATAACTTGTACAGCATCAAAAGAAGTTAAAAATAATATAATTGAATTTTTAAATTATCCAGAATATATTTTTCCAGTTGGAAGACTAGATAAGGAATCACAAGGTTTGATTTTAATGACAAACGATGGAAATTTAGCAAACAAGATACTAAATTCAGAAAATAATCATGAAAAAGAATATATAGTAACTTTGGATAAACCTATTAATGAAGATTTTATAGAAAAAATGTCAAATGGAGTTGAAATATTAAAAGTAAAAACAAGACCTTGTAAGGTTAATAAAATTAATGAAAATACATTTAAAATAATTCTTACTCAAGGACTTAATAAGCAAATTCGTAGAATGAGCAAAACTTTAGGTTATAATGTTATAAAACTTAATAGGATAAGAATCATGAATATAAAAATAGATGGGCTAAAAATTGGGAACTGGAGAATAATTACAAAAGAAGAAGTTGAAAAGCTAAACAATTGTTAAACTTTAAAACACAAGATAAATTATATTTGTTTAAGTAGGGGTTGCTCAGAAAGTCATAACACTGATAATTACAAGGTTTTAATATAATTTTATTAGAAATAAGTGTTTGTTAAATACGGTTGTTAAAACTATTATTTTACACTAGTAAATAGCTTAAATTTGATAAAAATTAAGTAAATTTGCCCTAAAATAGTTGATTCATATTAAAAAATTCTATAT
>JANZXU010010469.1:0-15732 GCA_027576215.1 Amissidens hainesi | reverse complement strand
TTAATTTGATTAAGACAAAACATGTTATTTACCTCCTGTTGGTGTTTTTATTTCTTGTTATTTATATTGTGCCATACCGGAGGAAAATATAAAAACTTAACTTCAAAAAAGTTAGGTAAATTAATGGTTGCGGAATTCCGCAACCGACTAAAATATAATAAATAATAATTTTTAAGGAGAAAACAAATGGATAAAAAATCAAAAATTATAATGTCATCTTCAATAGTAGCTATTTTGCTTATTTTAGATAATCTTGTTTTTAAAGAAGTTGCTGTAATTAATATTTTAATACCTATATTTATTGTTATTATTGCTGGAAGTATGTTAGCTATGGTTTTAAATGATGGAAATAGGTTAAATAAAAATAAGATTTAATAATAATTTAAAATAAGAGCAGTAATGCTCTTTTTTATTATAAAAAACAATTTATATTGAAGGATATTTTTAAACTTATATTTTAGGCTAAAAAATTGCTATTTCAAGATATATTTAATAAATTAAGTATAATTTGTGCTATCTTAATAAAGATAATAAAATTTTTAATGATTTAAAATAATAATTATAATATTAGGAGTAAGACAACATGAATATTAAAGAAAAAAATATGTTTTTAAAAAGAATTTGTATAGTATTACCAATGTTTGGTTTGTTAATACACAATAATAAATTAAAAATATTTTTAGGATTAGCTATATTATTTATATTATTTATTGTAGTAATAGTAAGATATCTGAAGAAATTTACATTAAAAAATATAACTAAAAGATAAAATTTTAAGGAGCAGTAAATGCTCTTTTTTTATTCCCAAAAATAAAAACAAATTAAAAAGTAAAGGCGAAATATATATGTTAAAAATAGATAAATAAATAAGTTTAACAGGATACTGTGTAGTAAATGAAGGAGGGGGTAATACTAATGTAGTTTATTTAAATGTTAGTGTTAGCACTGGTGGAGTAAGTCAAGATTATGTAACTAATACAACAAACATAATAAAATACTTTAATCCATATACAGGGCATAATGGAACTACTCCTGAGGAAGTTTTAGATGAAAATGGACATTACTTAGGTTCTCTGCTATTGGTTCAGCTGTAGTTACATCTACTATATTAATCTTTTTAAAATATAATTATTCAATATTTTTCATGGCTGTTTTAAAAGATTATAATATTTTATATACTAAACAAAAAGCTTAGCTAATTTTAGCTAAGCTTTTATTATAATAAGATAAAACTTCCAATATTTAATAAATAAATTACTTTATTGGTATTGTTTTATCAAAAACAATATCCATATCTGGTTTTGTATAAAAGTCTGAAGTTTTACCTTCAAAATACTTTGTAATCACTATTCTAATAGAATTAGAGGCTTTAACCACCACTTTTGTATCTATCTTATTTTCATGCTTTTCTCGTGAATATAAGTTAAGCATTTCTCCGTTTTCAGCAAGTACAAAAATTCTATAATCATTCTCATTTCCTACCTTGTAATTAATATCAATTTCTGTTTCAAAAGGAGTTGAAGAAATTGAAGTTACTTTTGCTACTTCTGATTCTACATCTTTTTCAGTTAAATCAATACCCTCTTTTAAATCTTTATTAACTGTAACAGGAATTTTAAACTCCCACATTCCACGCTTGCAATATTCAGGATGTTCAGACTGTAATGCATAATTCTCAATTCTGTTTATTTTAGTGTGAAATTCAAAATTGTCTGGAATTTCTGTTTTTAAAAAACTAAGATTAAATTTTTTAACTCCAACAAAAGTATTCTCATTAATAAACTTTCCCTCTGTTGAATGAACATTAGTGTCATCAAGTTGTTCTTCAGAAAAGTCAACCTTGTTATACTTACCATTAATACCCATGTGTGTCATATCCTTTAAATCATGTCCAGATTCGCAGTTAAAAGGTTCTTCACTTTCAACTATATAAGTTACATATAAAGATTGTCCATCACACAATACTTCTGATAAAGTTACTCCAATTCCATTAGAATGAACAGTTTCATTTATAGAAGTAGCATATTTTGAATAATCACCTGGGTTATAAAGGTTTTTTTCTATAGCTTCAAACACATGTCCTATTATAGGAATTTTAGCTGCTAATGCTGGATTGGATATACCCAAGGTTAATACTGCCACTAAGCTAGCTGCAATAGTTCCAACAACTTTTCTTTTTTTCTTTTTATTAAGTTTTGTTTTTTCTAATAAGGCTTTTTCAACACCATTTTCTATGTTTATATCAATATTTTCTGGTATATTAATTTTATCATACTCATTATTAATCATGTAAATAGTCCTCCTTTAAAATTTTATTTAAGGATTCTTTAGCCCTTTTCAAATGGCTTTTTACTGTATTACTTGGTATGTCCATGGTATATGCAATATCATCAATACTCATATTGTTAAAGTATTTTAAAATAATTGCAGTCTTATAATTATCTTTTAAAATATCAATAGCATTATACAAATCCATTTTTTCTTCTAAGGATATATTTGATTCAGAGCATACTAATATTGAATCATCTTCTAAATAAATAATGTTTCTGTCTTTTTTTACATAGTCAATGGCTACATTTATTAAAATTCTTGTTATCCAAGTTTTAAAGATACTAGGATTCTTTAATTTATGAACATTTAAAAAGCCTTTATAGGCACACTCCTGTAAAATATCTAATGCTTTATTTTCATCTTTAATGTAACTATAAGCAATTTTATAAAGATAAACCTTATAAATTTTGTATAACTCTGTAAATGCATGAGAGTCACCATTTTTTGCTTTTTTAGCTAAAGTTATTTCTAATGATTGTTTTTTCATAGTTTGCCAAGGCAAAGAAACTATTTTCTCCATACCCCTCTCCTTAATCTCATAAATTTTAAACATTAATGTTATACCTATTAGACAGATATTACAAACATAAAGTTGCAAAAAATAATAATTTAATAATATTATAAAATTATGGTTAAATTAATCAACTAAAGTTATTATATTTAGTTCAATAGGAGTTTGAAAATAATAGCAACTAAAAACTTAGATTATCCCAAAGATTTTAGTTGCTATTGTAGTTACACTTTATTATGATTCAATACAGAATTAATGTGTGATTTAAATATATTTTTAAATTATAAAAATCATAATATTATTTTCTTTAATTACATCAAAAGCATATACTATTGTAATTTTACGTTCTTAAAGAATATGATAAATAATACTATTAGTACTTAATTTAGCTTATTAATTTCATTCATAATAGACTCTATACTTGCCATAATCTTATTTCCAAATTATTGTATTTATATTATACACTAACTTTAAAAGTTAAACCAAAATAAACATTATTTTTTAAAATAGCCATTTAAATTATTGAAAATATGCTATAATAAAGAAAAAATACATTGAGAAATTTAAAATTATTTATTAATATTTAAATAGAAAAGAGATGAGTTTAAATGATTAAAGATAAAAAACCTAAACATAATAAGTTAAGGATTTTTTACTATAATCCTAAAAATCATTCTGGAGTTGTTAATAAAAGAAAGGGAATAGGATCAACTATTAACTTTGCAAGTAAAGAAGGAAGACATTTATTTGCAGCTATGATGATACCAGTTTTTATAGCTATTATTGTAATTATTGTTATAGTAGCTTTAAAGAAATAATATATGTTTTGTATATTAAAGATTTAAGTGATGAGTTTATTGAATGTTTAAAGTATGTAGAACATTCAGATGATAAAACAGCAGAAGAATCTACAGGAGTTTTAGTTAAAAATATTCATAAGAGAGTAGTTAAAGGTAAGAATAATCTTAATGTGGAGGGGGAAGTTATGACGCTTTTAGAGGGTCATAGAGAAAAACTGGAAGAAGGCATTGTGAGCTTACTAAAAAAATATTTAATTAGGAAAATAAGAGATTTAATAGGGGTAGGATATGAGTATAAGAACTATTATGATTTTTCCAGAGTTTAAAAATATTAATGTTATAAATAATATTAGGAAAAAATATGATCCATTGGCTGATTTAGTATTACCACATATTACATTGGTTTTTCATTTTGAGAGTGATTTAACTAATGAAGAGATTAGTATATATTTAAAACAATTTAAACCTGAAAATGATTATGTTCCACATATGACAGTTGGGAAGTTATCTTCTATTAAGTTGCTTGATGAAGCCTTTGAATATGTAAATGAATGTAATGAAAAATTTAGTACTTTAGTAAAAAAATATCAGTTGAAATGATTGGTGAGCGTGAAGAGTCTATTATAATAATAGAGCAAGAAATCAACAGATAAATAATAAACAGAGTGTCTACTAAGTAGGCACTTTTTATTTTCTAAAAAACTAACTGTAATAATATTGAAAATTATGATAATATTAGATGGTTAATAATTAATTATATTTTAGAGGTTTGAGAGTATGAGTGAAAAAGAAAAAATAATTAATGAATTTTGGAAAAATTTCTTATTAAAAACAAATAAAGATAAAGGTACTAAATATATAGAGTGCTTTCATTTTGAGTTAAGTGAAAAGTGGGCAAATGAATTGCTTAGATTAGTAATTATAGGACAAAAACAAGCAACATGTAGTAGTTTATTTGCATATGAAATTGAAGGAGCTAGAATACCTCAGGTTGGTGACTTAAGTATTGTGACGGATTGGAATGGTATTCCTAAATGTGTTATAGAAACTACAAATGTGTTGATTATTCCCTTTAAAGATATTACTTTTGACATATGTAAGAGAGAAGGAGAAGATGAAAATTTAGAGTCATGGATGAAAGGACATATTAAATTCTTTTCTAGTGAAGGAGATGAATTAGGTTATATATTTACAAAAGATATGCCAGTTGTATTTGAAGATTTTAAAATGGTTTTCAGTGATTAAAATTCTAATATGTCCATTAATAACAATATTTTAAACAATTGTGTTTAAATATAGCAAAATAATTTCATGTTTTTAAAGAAATATTAGAATAAAAATGATACTTTTATATAAAGAATTGTAATAAGGGAGACTTATATGATTGTAAATAAAATTGTTAATATAGAGTTTAGATTAAAAAAAAAGCAAGATTTTTTATGGATTAAGAAATATGGAACAGTATTCAGTGTAATTGATGAAACTGGTTCAGGATGTATTTGTTTTGGAATAATAAATGGAGATAAAAAATATTTTTTGAAAATTGCTGGAGCAAACACTATAGAAGCTGAGGCTACTCCAAAAGAATCCGTAACTGTATTAAAGGAAGCTGTTAAATTATATGAAATTCTTAAACATCAAAATTTAATTAAACTAGTTGAGCATTATTCTTATAAACAATACTATGTTGCTGTATTTCAATGGGTTGATGGAGAGTGTTTATTTGATCATTGGAACTTTGAAAAATATTCAAAAAATCCTGAATTAGTAAGACCCTCTGAAAGGTTCAAAAAATTATCTGTTGAAAAGAAACTTAATTCAATAAAAGTAATTTTTTCATTCTTGGAGTCTGTTGCCAATAAAAACTATGTTGCAGTTGATTTTTATGATGGTAGTATTATGTATGATTTTAGTACTGACAAAACCACCCTTTGTGATATAGATTTTTTCAGAAAGAAACCCACTATAAATGATGTTGGGGAAAATTTTTGGGGAACCAAAAGATTAAAAGCTCCTGAAGAATATATATATGGTGAACCTATAGATGAGTGTACAAATATTTTTACTTTAGGAGCTATGATATTTGATTTTTTTGGTGAATTTAGTGCAAAAGATATTGAAAAAAGATATATAAATAATATGTTTTTACCATGTTCTTTCCATAATTGGAGTTTAAATAAAGCATGTTATGATGTAGTTTCTAAAGCTGTAAGTTTAGAAAGAAGTAATCGCTATAAAACTATTTCAGATTTTAATGCAGCATTTAAAATGGCATTGGATATAAAATGATATAGATAAATTAGAGTTTCTAGAGGAGATTATATGGCAAAACATGAGTTTGGAATTATGGAAAATGAGCCTATGAATAAAGAGATATTTTATGAATATGAAGCTAATAAATATAATTGTATTGTGCTTGATGATGATTTTATTGAACCAATTTTAATAGAGCTAGAAAGTATAGATTGTTATTGGCATACTCTTCAAAATGTAGGTAAAGGTCTTGCATATTGTGGTATTACACTTATACCACCTAACTCAATAAATATATTAATAAAAATTTTATCAATGCAAAATAAATTAGAATATATTGATTTAATTTCTTTGGCAAATGAAGCCAAGAAAGAAAATAAATATATAATTCATTTTGGAATATAAATTACAACATATAGTTTATTTAAATTAATTATGTAAAAGTTAATTCATTGCTTATAAATTAATAATTTTAAATACTACAGGTGTTATTAAAGATTTAAGTGATAAACTTATTGAATTTTTAAAGTATGTAGAACATTCAGATGATAAAACAGCAGAAGAATCTACAGGAGCTTTAGTTAAAAATATTCATAAAAGAGTAGTTAAAGGTAAGAATAATCCTAATGTGGAGGTGGAATTTATGACACTTTTAGAGCGTGATAGAGAAAAACTGGAAGAAGGTAGAGCTGAAGGAATAGAGGAAGGAAGAGAAGAAGGTATTGAACTTACTAAAAAAGTATTTAAGCTTCTAAGTAAAGGGGAATCAATAGCTAACATAGCAAAACTGTGCCATATCTCTGAAGAAAAGGTTAAAGAAATATTAGAATAAAATTTATTAATAAACAGAAGAGTGTCTACTAAGTAGGCACTTTTTATTTATAAAAATATAATTGCCATAAAATTTAAAATTATGATAATATTAGATGATTAATAATTAATTGCATAGCACAATGGGACTAACGTAGGAATAGATGAAAAAATAATAATTTACAAGGAATAAAAGCATGGCCTTTATATAAAAGATTTTATGAAATATTGGAGGTTAGTAAATGAATATTGATGATTCAATTATAAAAAGTTATTTAGAAGGAAAAGATGACTATAAAAGCTATTGGCTTTTTAAAAATATATTAGATAATGGAGAATATATTTTTGATAAACCTAAAAATGAGTATAAAGATAAAGTTAAAGAAATATGTGAAAAGATATATAGTAACTTAAATAATTTTAGTCCTTATAATACAGAATTATTTTCTAAGTTATTTCCAAAATGGAAAGACTTAATTAAGGATATAAATATTGTACTAGCTGTAGGCTGTCCATCACCTTATGATGCAATGGTTCGTGAATATAATGGAAAAGAATATATTATTTTAGATTTGATAAGATTTATGAGTTATGAGAAAAAAGACGAAGAAATTATATCATTAATAGTAGCAATGATTACACATGAGTTTGCACATATTTGCATACATAGGGATTATCCTGTTGCTAAAGTTGGATATAAAAATAAACTGATATATATTACATTCGATGAAGGCTTTGCACATTTTTTATCCTTTACTAACAATATAGATGCCTATAATTTTAATGATATCATACAATTACATTATGAGAATTCAGTAAAAAAATTGAGAATAGCATTATTTGAAACTAATAGACTAAAACAGGAAAAATATTTAGAAGAGTGTGACTGTGGTTACTATTGGAATAAGTTTGCAGCAATTAGTGGAAAACTTTATTTAGCTTCTAATATAAATTGTTTACATGATATATATAATCAGGGTCCATCTGTTATGGCATTAAATATAATAGAATAAAGTAAATAAAATAGATAAATATGAGTTAAAATAGAGGGATATAAAATTAGAAAACCAAACTTATAATATTTTGTAAAATAATTGAAATAAATTATGAAATATTATATAATAAGTTATATAAAACTATATATTAAAATATAATTTATTGTGAGATGATTTTATGGTTGGTAAAATATTAATTGTTTGTTTGTTTATATTTATTGGAATAATGTTGTCACTAGGTAAATGGTCATTTTTAATAGCAGGATTTAATACAATGAGTAAAGAAGAAAAACAAAAGTATGATGTAATATCTCTATGTAAATTTATGGGGAAATTTATGTTTGTTATTGCTTTTTCTATATCATTATTTATTTTAAGTGATATATTGATGATGAATATATTATTTAATATTGGTGTTGCTATAATAATTGGTTCAACAATATTTACAGTAATATATGTAAATACAGGTAATAGATTTGAAAGTAAAAAATAAGGTAGCTTAACTACCTTATTTTTATGTTGAATATGAATAACTTAGTCTAATAGAGCCTTTTATTAAAATTTTAATAAATAATAAAAAATGTTTTTATAATTAAATTATTATAAAAGCATTTTTTTATGCAAGAAAATATTAGGTGATATAATAATTTTGTAAGAATGCAAATAATTCAAGAAACATAATCTTTTTTTATTATTCTATTTTAAATAAATATTCATTTAGATAATATAAAAAAAATTTTTAATAATTAATAAATTTTTTTAAGTTTATGTCACATATTAAAATACTTATCCGTTATAGAAGTGAAAAGTACTTTTTAATATTTGAAGGGAGATAATGTAGTTGCATATTTATAATACTTATGAAACTTTAGATTATTATACTAATGAAGAAGATAGATTAAATAATTCCTTTTCAAAAGGAGGAGAACATGAACTAAATTTAGCAATAGAATTATATGGGCAAGCCCTTTTAAAATATTGTCACAATATATTATGTGATTATTACGAAGCAGAAGATGCTGTACAAATGACATTTGTTAAAGCTTATAACAAGCGACAAAGCTTTAAAACAGGAACTTCTCTAAGTGCATGGTTATATAGAATTGCCTATACAACATGTATTGATATAACTAGAAAAAGAAGATTGCAAATTTTCTCTAATAAATATGAGAAAAAGCATGAACTAATTTATGATGATACTTATATAAATGAGGAGTTAAGAGAGGCTTTATTACAGCTTACTCCCAAAGATCGTGCACTTGTGTTTAGCAGAATTTTAGATGAAAAAGAGTATTCAGAATTAGAGATAATATATGATGCTTCTGCGGCTACATTACGGAAGCGATATGAAAGAGCTAAAAAGAAATTAGCAAAAGCTCTAAGAAAAAATCAAAATGAATATTAATGGAGGAAAATATGTTAAAGGATAATGATGAAAAAATTATAAGAGATGCTCTTAATACAATTAATACCCCACAATCTAATATAAAATTAAATGTTAAAAATAAATTGGTTTCTAAAAAACAACCAACTTATTTTAGAAAAGCTATAATTGGAGTGTGTGCAGCAAGTTTAAGTGTGATTTTATGTGTACCAGTAATGGCAGCATCTTCAAGCTTTCAAAAGTTATTATCTACAATAAATAGTAATTTTGAACTATCTAATCTTAAGCCTATTCAAACTGTGTCAGAGGATAATGGAATTAAGATGGAAGTTGTAGCAGCTATGAATGATAATGACATGGCAGTTATATATGTAACTTTACAAGATTTGTTAGGAAATAGAGTTGATGAAACTGTAGATTTTTTTGACTCATATAAATTTTCACAGGGTAGTGCATTTGGGGCTAATGTGGTTAATTATAATGAAGAAAGTAAAACTGCAACTATTCGTATTCAACTTAATGGAGGAAAGAAATTAAGTAATAAAGAAATAGAGTTTTCTTTTAATAAACTATTAAGTGGAAAAGTAAAAACAAATACTACTATAGATAATCATACTCTAAAAAATATTATAGGAAATAATAATATAGAAACAGTCTTATTGGATATGAATAATATTCCAGGATGTGCAGGGGAGTTGGCATCTAAGTATCTTAAAGAAGGAAGTGCAAAAATTTTAAAACCAAATGAAACAAACATTAAAATTCCTAATGTAGACTTTGTAACTATATCTAATATTGGAATACTTAATGATGGACTTCACATTCAAACTAAATGGAATCCAAATTCTAAAGATGAACATGGAAGTTTTTATTTTACTAATAAATTAGGGGAAGAAATAAAGACAGATGTATCAAATATACATTTTGGAGTAGATAATAATGGAAATACAACTTACGGTGGAGAGTACATTGAGTATATACTAGACATAAGTAATATAAATATGGATGAAGTAAATTTAGATGGATTTTTTGTATCAAGTAAAAATTACACAGAAGGTAATTGGAAAGCTAATTTTAAACTTCAGCCTGTTACAGAAAAGAAAAATATAAAATGTAATTTAGAGCTAGAAAAAGGAGCAGTAAAAAATATTGAATTATCACCATTAGGAGTAACATTAATAGGAAAAGATTTTAATGAAGAATATATAAAGCTTAATATGAATGATGGAACTACAGAAATTATTCAATATGATGTAGCACATAGGGATAATATTAATAAAAGTAAAGAATGTAAGTATATACCAAAATTACCAATAGATATTTCAAAAGTTAGGTCAATAGATATAGCAGGAAATATAGTAAATTTACATTAAAAATATAAAACATGCTAATTATTAAAATTAGCATGTTTTTTCTATATAATGGGTCTGTAAGAAAATTTGTGTGTCTATGGCTTCTTTATAGAAATAATATAGATTTTTTTTATTTTAAAATGCAATTTTAATGAAATGTTATCTATATTCAGACTATAAATAGAGTGCTTTAAAATAAATTATATGGAATAAAGCTGAATAAATATTAATATTTATCATGTTCTGTTTTTTGGGGTGAAGAGTTTGTTTGTTTATGTTCTTCAGTTTTTTTATTATTTTCTTTAGGTTCTTTTTTACTTGGAGATTCTTTTTCTGTTACTTTTTCTTTTACATTATCTTTATTAGGAATATTTTCTTCTTTATTTTCTTTTGGTTTAAAAGTTTCTTTTTCAGGCTCTTTTTTAGGTTCAATTTTATCTGGTTTTTCTTTAGGTTTTTCTGAAATATTTGGAGTAACCGTAGGTTTATCTTCTGAAACTGTAGATGAAGTTTTATTATCATTTTTTACTGGTTCATTATTTTTATTTTGTTCTTGAGAATTGTTCTTTTTGGTATTTTTATTAAATTTATTAGAGTTAGGTAAGCTTTGAGAGTCTTTATTATTTTTTTTATTTAAATCTTCTGAAGAATTTTCTTCAGAGGTTTCAGCAATATTTTCCTCGTTATCGTTATTATTTACATGATCTTTATCCAAATTATCTAATAGTTTTTCCGTAGATAATATGGGGGATTTTTCAACTTTAAAATCATTAAAATTTTCAGGTAATGAATTTTCTAGCAAAAGTACAGTACCTCCTAGAGCTAATATTACTAATATGCTACTCAAAGCTAAGTATTTTTTTTTAGTAGGTTGAGACAATTTTTTTTTAGTCATAAACTCAGCTCCTTTATATACATAATATTAAATTTTATTATCCTTTATTATACACACTTATTATTTTAATTCAAAGATATGTAAAATATAGTATTTGTTTGTATTATAGATTTTAAAATTATAATTTAATATAAATTAAGAGGAAATATTATTATTTTTACTTAAATTGTAGGAAACTAAGTGAAAAAAGTTTAAATAATTAAAATTATTTAAACTCTCAAATTAAAATATAGTTTAAATTAAAAGCTTCCTTAAAAGTATATATTTTAAAAATTAATTTAATAATAATAGATCATATTATAAATATCAAATTAATAATAATTAAATAAAAAACAATTTAATTTTAAATGATAAATTTATATTATAAAAATAATGAAATAATTTTTATAATTTTCAGCATTATAGTAATTTATTTAGAAAATAATATTTTATAATTATTATATTAATTTAATATTATTTATATATAAATTGATTTTATATTATAAATTTAATATGTATATATATTAGATTATAATAATATTTTATTAATATTATTATAATTATAAAGTTTAGTTTATTTTTAAATACATATATAAAGAAATAACAATATTTCATATAATATACATAAAATTGTAACAATTGTATGTTTTAATTATTTATGTATATTTTTTCTTAAACATACTAATGAAAATATAAGTTAATTAAATTTAAATACAAAGGAGTATTCACTATGAGAAAAAAATTATTAACTACAATTATAATAGGAAGTATGGTAGTTGCTTTAAGTGGCTGTGGTAATAGCTCTGAAAGTGTTAATGCTGATGATACTAATAAAGCTAATACTGAATCAACAAATGATAAAAGTGATATTAATGATGCAACTAAAAATAAAGAAACTGACAATAAAGAACAGCAATCAAAAAATAATGTTAATAATGAAAATACAAAAGAACAATTAAAAAATAACAATAATGACACTAATAATAAATCTGAAAATACTACCTATAAAAAAAGTGATGAAAATCAATCTAAATCTAATGTTAATAATAATGATAATAGAAAAAATCTTTATTAAATTTAGTATATTATATTTTATATTTAGGTTTAAAAATTAAAATTTTTTAGGGTATATTTTAATAAATTTATATATGAATGATATAAAATAAAGTTAAAAAATAGGGTTATATAAAAATATATATGGGTTTGTGAAACTAAAAGAAAAACTGTTAAATAATTAGCTAGATTATTTAAAAGGAGAATTTAATATGAGAAAAAAATTATTAGTATCTATAATAATAACAAGTCTTTTAGTTAGCTTAACAGGCTGTGCAAATAATTTTGCTAGTAACTTTTCTAATAAAACAAGTAATAATCCAGTTGAAACCTATAAAAATGATGATACTAAAAAGGAAATAAATGAATCTAATGGTATAAATGCTAGCAATATTAATGAAAATAAAGAAGCAATAAAAATAAAATCTCAGTCAAATTTGCATTTGCAAAAATTAGCTGAAAAATTAGGGATATATAAATATGCAAATCATAAAGAGGCTAGTACTATTCCTATAAAAGTTTTAAAAGATAATAACAATTTAACTTTTAAAAAAGATAAATCAAGTAATAGTTTTCTTTACACTACAGAAAAATTTAATGAAAATATTAATTCAGGTCTTTTAATTTTAATATTTCCTGATGAAGAAAAAGATGGTGATAAAACTTATCATACCTTTAAAATTTCAAGCATTAATCTAATAAAAAATGGAGGTACTGGAACAATAGAAGTAGGTAGAATCTATAGCGATGGAACCATTAAAACAGAATAGGAAGTATGCTTTTAAATTTACATAAAAATATATTTTTATAAGAATATTTAAAAAGAAGTTCTTAGTAGGTGCTTTTATAGCTATTAATAACTATGAGAGCACCCACTAAGAACTTTTTAAAAATTAGCTTCCTAACTATTTTAATATTTGAATAATTAATATTTCATACTATGATTTTGACAATGGTTTCATCTTTAATAACTTGAAAAACTATATTATTTTATTTAATATTTAATGAGTATTATCTTTTTTATTTAAATCAGTTAATCCATGTCCATAAGGATATACATTTTTTGAAGTATTAAAAGAACTATTTTCTAAAAGGGGGATATCTACTGGTAAAATACCCTTAGATTTATTTTTTCCAAAAACTACTTCTATAGCTGCAGGAATATTGGCACCAAAAGTTTGTTTAGTGCTTAATCCTCCATCAGTTTCTGTTGGATCAATTCCTTTATATCCATAAGCTAAAACCTTTGCTTTAGCATTAGGATAAACTCCTACATCATAAGGTTTTCCTATACTTATAAGAACTAAATCTTTATTTAAGCTATTAGCATAATCTATTATGGCAGTTGGTGTAGCTGTAAGCCAATGTTTAAAATTCAAATGAGTTACATTTCCCATTTTTGTTAGTATTACTATATAATTAGCCTTATATATTTTATTTTTAAGTTCTTTTGTTAAATCCATTTGTTTATTATAGCTATGAGTAATTAAATTTAAAGAAGGCATTTTTTCTTCTGCAATTAATCTATTAATGGCAAATTTCATACTAGGAAGTTCATTTTCATATGGAGCTATAAGTAAAATATTTTCATCTGCCTTAGGATTAAAAGGAAGTACATTATCTTTATTTTCAACAATAGTTATAGCTTCTGCTGATATTCTTCTTTCAATATCACCATGTTCTTTAGAACCTACTATAGTTTTAGCATTATTTATTTTTTCTGCTAAAGTTTTATTATCATCCTTTAAATTTAATATACCTCTATCAATTTTTAGCTTAACTATTCTTTTTACAGAAGTATTAATCTTTTCCATAGGTATTTCACCAGTATTTACAGCTTCAATAATATTAGTTATTATACTATCAAGTTTTTTAATATCTTTTGTGCTTCTTAAAATTGTTGGCATTAATATAATATCTACTCCCGCATTAATAGCTAATTTGGTAGCTTCAAATTCTCCGAAATTCTTTGAAATAGCATTCATATTCATAGCGTCAGTTATAACCACACCATCATAGCCCATATCTTTTCTTAATAAGCCATTTATTATGTTATTTGATAGGGTAGCAGGTAACTCAATTTCACTGCCATCTGCTAAGGATATATATTTATCTTTTTCTATTTGTGGAAATTCAATATGAGCTGTCATAATCATATCCACATCATTATTTACAGCATATTGAAAAGGAATAAGTTCTGTTTCTTTCAACTGTTCTAAGGATTTATCTACCCTTGGTAAACCTGTATGAGAGTCTGTTGATACATCACCATGACCTGGAAAGTGTTTTGCTACTGCTGATACTCCCTGATTTTGTATTCCTTTAATAAGCTGTACTCCTAATTTTCCCACTAATTCTGGATTACTTGATATAGATCTTAAGCCTATAACTGGATTGTTTGGATTATTGTTAACGTCTATAGAAGGTGCAAAATTTACATTTATTCCAAGGGAAGCTAATTCTTTACCCATTACATTTCCAGCATCATAAGCATTTTTTTCACTTCTTGTTGCTCCTAAGGCCATATTTCCAGGAAGATTTGTTCCAGCACCTAATCTAGTAACAATTCCTCCTTCTTGGTCTATAGTAATTAATAGTGGTAAATTTCCATCCTTATCATTAATGGCTACCTGTTGTAAATCATGAACTAATTTAGTAGTTTGTTTTGTTCCTTTAACATTTTGAGCAAATAATATAATTCCACCTAAATCATATTTTTCTATAATATTTGCAACCTCATCATTAATTTCTGTGAAATCTTCTTCAAAACATCCATTTAAGTTCCATTTTCTAAAATCAAGCATTAGCATTTGACCTATCTTTTCTTCTAAAGTCATATTACTAACTATTTTATCTACGTTTGATGTATTACCTTTTGCTTTAATACCTAAGTTTATTATTAAGGAATTAGCTAACATAACTGTTATTAAAGTAAAGATAATTTTTCTGTTTTTCATAAATTTTTCCCCTTTATTTTAATATATTATACCTATTAAGTAATTTACATATGTTTTAAAATATATTCCTTAATAAAAAAAAAACCGAAAAAGATATTTTAAATAATCTTTTTCGGCTTATGATTATACAATAAAGCTATATGCCTAATTAAGTATAATAATATTGTAATTAAATTATAACATATAAATGCTTATATTTAAATTCAGATTTTACAAAAATTGTTTTTAGAAAGAAAGTAAATTATAATGCATATATTTCACATATTATTATAAAAATGACAATATTTACATAAGAACATAATATTATATAGAGTATTAAGTTTTACAAATTTATAAAATTAATTTTTATTTTAAATTGTATAAATGGGGGAGATTAATATGAAAAAGGCAAAATTAAAAATTCTTTCATTAT